>QEOT01005602.1:48413-70832 GCA_003123785.1 Pterocarya stenoptera | reverse complement strand
AGACGAGTATTTGGGCTGTTGCCCGGCTCTAGAACGGTTACATTTGCAGAAGTGTCAGTTGCGGGATAAGAATAGCCTGCGAGCGCTGTTTATGTTGTGTGGGGCTGTGAGGGAGATGGTTTTTCAGGACTGTTGGGGCTTGGAGAACGACATGTTCATCTTCGCTAGTACTTGCAGGTAATCGTTATTTAAAAAAAAAAGATTCTGTTTAGTGCGTACTTTTTGTTTTCTCCTTAAATCTCTGTGAAAATGAATTCATAATAATGGATCCTCTTTTAGTATACAGTGGGTGAGACTCCCTTGCTGATTAAAGTCTTTTTTATTTATATATATTTATTTTCACATTTCTAATATTGTTGTGTATAGTTATGATGTATAATTCAAGTTGAAATGTTGTCTATGCGTATTACTTTTTAATTCTAGTGATATGCACGTACCTCTGCACATAAAGCATGAGAACCATGGGATTCCTATGTTCTTTTCTTTTATGCGTACCATGCTGATCACACATAGTAAGAATGATAGATGGGCTATTATGCTACCAACTTATGGTCATGGGCTCACCTGGAAATAGGAATAATTATACTTAGGTTCTCCTCCATTGAAGTCTGTTATGCCAAATGAAGTGTTAATTATGTAGAAAAGGTTATGGCACATCTGCTTGACAGGTCCACAACCGGTCCCAAAAAAAATTTCTGCTTGACGGTCCACAATCTATTGAATAGATCAATATATCATTAGAGAAGGTTCTGATGACTCGGAAGATGCTATCTCAAGGATTTGAATATCTGCAGGGAAATGTTCTTTGATAGGAAGATTAATGGGTCTTGCTTTTTCTAACAGGAGGGTAGAGTTCCTATCTTTGGACGGATGCTCATTGCTGACGACCGAAGGTCTGGCATCTGTAATTCTTTCCTGGAAAGAACTTCGAAGACTTAGAGTCGTCTCCTGCAAGAATATAAAGGATAGTGAAATTTCTCCGTCACTCTCAACCCTATTTTCTGTATTTAAAGAGTTGAAATGGAGGCCAGATACGAAGTCCCTTCTTCCATCGAGTCTTGTGGGGACCGGCATGGGAAAGAAAGGTGGTAAATTTTTCAAGAGGATGTGAGACATGAAGCTGATAACCGGAATCTGCAGCTTGATCTTACACCGATGATTCAGGCAAACATTGTTAAAGGAGTTGTGTAATGTACCAATATTCTGTAATCATTACGTTAATTTAGATGGTTAGAATAGATATAGATGTTGACAAAGAATGATTGTAAACATCCTACATTTTGCCTGACCCCACTTTCTCGGGGTTTCTCCACCCACCACAATTTTGATTCAACAGGGCAGATTATCTCTAGGTCATGTTTTGACACTGTTCAGTCAATAAAACTCGAGCATGCTTGTAACGTTAATGGCTTGCTGCAGTTCATTATCTATCTAGGTGGCTTTTTAAGCATGCCAGACTTATGCACTCTGAAACAATATTTTTAAATCAATCTTGAGATTGGTTTTTGGAGATTCATTGATTTAATGCAACTGATGCAGCACTTGAGTTACATTGCCACGTTGCCAGTGCGCTGAAGTTAAGAAAAGCTGCTTTGCTAGAATATTTGTCAACATAATGAGGTAGGCAATATGACAGACAGAACACTGCAAGTGCAACCTGTCTTCTTTTTTAACATAATTCATTCAGTACAACAGGAACCATAATCTGTTACCACGGTGTTTTCTACTCATCACCCGGCTGATTGAAAGTATCTTTATCTTTTGTCTTTTTGGGTAGCATTCGCTTCCTTATTCTTTTGTTTTTTGGGTAGACAACGAACGAAGGAAATGTCCATCAAACCCTCGTTATGAACAATGAAACAAAGTAAACTTGAAATTTTCCATTTTCATGAGTATCAAATTCCTGACGTAAAGTTTGCTTTTTGGCTTCTACTGTAACTCCGTTGTCGTTGAGGTGGCAAAACAATAATAGTTTAAACTTTGAAGTGGAACGAGAGGGTGAGCAAGCGACACAGAGCGAGAGAGAACCTTTTTCTGTTCTCCGAGTGATAGAAGGAGAGTGATGAAGGAGAAGGAAGTGGCAATTTCAAGCCCTAAAAGCGGGAAAGATACCGAGAAAGACTTACCCGTACCAACCTTCAGACTCTCTTCCCGAAATGCTTCCTCCAAATACGACTTCTTCAAGGTTTTCTTTTCCTTTTATTCCTGGGAAAACTATGAAATCGTTGATTCTTTTTTTTTTTTTCTTCTTATATCCCATGCAATTAATCGTATTCTGTGCAGTTGGGTTGATCTTTCTTATTTCCGTACTTTCTTTGCAAGCAGTCAGAAACTAGTTTTGTTAATCTGATGATTGTTTTATGTCCCATTTTAGTCCTTAAAATAGTTTTTTTTTTTTCCAAACTTCCTTGCGTTTCTTTTTGTTATAGGTACAGGTTTGGTTGGGTGAAAATGCTGATCACTATTACGTTCTATCCAGATTCTTGCTCAGCAGAATGCTAACTGTCACTAAGGTCTAAATTCACGCCCAAGTCAATCATTTTTGTATTATTTTTCTATAGATTGCTTAGTTTTGGTTCCAAAGTCCATATTTGTGATCTTAATTTTCTGATAGTCCTTATTTTATTTGCTTATACTATTTAATGTTTTAGCATTGAGTTGTTGGAAATGAATATCACATCATGTTGATAGTGAGCTTGTTGCAATAAACGTGCCTCGTTCATTTCACATCAACATGATTAAGCGTCAAGTAGTATTCGTTGCCCTTTTCTGTTGGGATAGTTATGCCTGCTGTTTGCAGATACCAAATCATGTAGCTATTAAAATTGCTCTCGAGCTCAAGAAGCTGCTCATAGACAACAGCCTTCTAGATATGAATGTCATCTTTACTTCTTTATTTTCTCTATATTCTTTTATCCAGATTTAGTTAAGAGTTTCACTTGCATACTTTTATCATATTTCAGCTCTCAGTCAGATTTGGAAACTAATCTGTTTAAGGTATGCCGTGTGTACAAGTTAACCACATTCCTACATTTAAGGGTTTTGTTTCCCTTATGATATTTGGTTTTGTTATTCTGGTAAATTTCCTTGTATGTGGGAATTTAAATGACATTTCACTGTTACTGTTTTGGTAGTAAGCTCACTGATAGGTTAAGTCATAAGTGTGCAACTTAGAAGTGAAGGTCATACGACATTTTTTTTTTTATAAGTAATAAGAGAATTTTATTACCAGTAAATAGGCATAGCTCAAGTATCCAGGAAGTATATAAGAGAAAACACCTAAATACAAGCTAGAAACTAGAAAAGGCTAAAAGGAAATCATGAAGATTATCTCCATTCCACACAAGAGCCTTAGCCCAAATACACAAAGTACTAAAGAAAAACTCCCCAAGTTCTCCCATCAAGCGTTCTCTATCTTTAAAGCACCGCCCATTCCTTTCCAACCATAAGCACCACATCAAACACGAAGGGATCATTTTCCATATGGCAACAATACAATGTCTCTCCTTAAAACCTCACCAACATGCAAAAAGATCCACCACTTGCTTAGGCATCACCCAAGCAATACCCGTCCTACCAAAATTCTCATCCCACAAAGTTAGCCACCTCACAATGAAGAAAAAGATGGTCAACAAATTCACCATCTTTCTTACACATGAAGCACCAATCCTCGACAAAATAATCCACGCTTTCCCAAATTATCCTTGGTCAAATTTTTTCCAAGAAATTAATGTTGCTTGATGGTGTTACATTAATGATGTAATAGTTTTTCTCAGTGTTAGTATGATGGGTTTCAAAAGAGAGATTGTGATAGGGTCAAAACTCTTCATACTTGTGAAAGAAGGTGGTTTGTTATGTATCACAGAGAGAGGGTGGAAAGGAGAGAGTACGTTACTGCTGGGACCAACTATAGTGCAATGGCTTGGAGGAGCAGTGGAGGAATGCTTGAGTGGGGAAAAGAAGGATTTTTATTTGGCAAACAGAGATGGATATTGCAGTTTTAGACTGAGGGAGGCTCTGTTGGATTATGCACTCGAAGGGAGAAACAGGGGTGGGTTGCATGGAGGAACTTGGTCATACAAGGAAGCCCTTGTGCAGGCGGCGCCGCTCCATGAACAAGGAGCTGGAGATGGTGGTGTGAGGTATATGGACAGAAAGTTGCATCGAGCCCCTCTGGTTGTAAGTAAAGTAGGCTATGGCAGGGAGGATGTCGGCCAGGATGATGGGGACGTGCAACGTGCTCTGATGGATATGCAGGGACAATTGTGGCAGCTGCAGAAGAAAATGGACAAGGTGCTGAGGAGCAGGGGCCGAAATAGGATTTGGTGCATGGGAAGCGATTAGCAAAGTGTGTCGTATGTATGGGTAAACAGTAACCAACATTGAATGTAGCAAAGTGTGTCACCGACATTTACATTAACCACATAAGGTTTTTATCTAGGCACAAACTAAATTATTAAAGCCATCCATCTAAACCTCTCACTTGAGCTCCATCGGACTCAAGTGAATGATAAAAATTAAGATAGAAATAGCCATGTAAGATTTTTTAAAGCAAATGATAAAAATTAAGTAAACAAATATAAACTTTTTTGTTGAATCTAAGATCGAATATTGTAAAGTCTATATAATATAGATAGAAATAGTTATGTGAGATTAGTTGCATTCACTCCTAATTATTAACTCGATTGTAGTATATATGTACTTGCTAACAAAACTAATCCAAACAAGCTAGCTAGTGGAAGACTTGTAAGGAAAAATGTAAATAAATAGGAAAAATGAGGTTGTAAATTTACTAAATAGCTTATAAAAAGAGACTAAGATATTTTCTTGCCTCTTATGAGATGTAAAAAAAAAAAACAGAGAGAGAGAATGTGAGATTTTATTAATGACAAAAGATAGGTGTAAGTATGAAAAAATTATTAAAAAACTAAAGGAAACCTAGACAACTAAGCACTAAATGATATTTTTGAAAATGTTTTTTTTTTTTCTTTTTTTGGGGGGGGGGGGGGGGGGGGGGGATGAAGTGGGGAGTATAGGGGAAAGGGGAGTTTATGAGAGATTAGAGTTCCTATTGCCTCCGTTAAGTTCGGTACCATTATTATTTTGATTGTTCTCCTCATAGTTGCCCTCCAAGGGTTTTTAGTGTTCAGGTTTTAGAATTGAATTTTGATTTTGATTGATCTGTTGTGGCAAAATGGGCCTTTTCTTAGACAGGGGAGCATTTAGTTGAAATGTTCATGTATCATGATTGTGTTGGATTTAACTGAAGTTACAAGAGAAATAAATTATTTTTCCTACATATTGGCTTACGTACGTGAGTATACTAACAATAGTTGATGCTTACATAGGTGAGTATAATTTTATATTTCCCCTGGCCAATAAAGTAAGGTGTCATCACCGTCCTCTTCCTAAAAAGAGAGAGAAAAAGAAAGGGGTGTCATCACCGGTGGATGCTTTTTGAAATGGTAGGATCTGTTAATTGATTATATTCGTAGTTTACTGCCCTTGACAATTTCTTTGTCCGAGTCACTGAAATGACAGAGAGAGAGCAATGCTATAAATTAGGGCGTAAATCGGTCCGGTCCGGACTGAAAATCTTACACCCCTGCCTATAATACATTTATTGCATTCAAATGTGCAGCCTGTCAGCACAAATATTACTCCCTTTGACAATTATTTTCTTCTTGTTTTCGACGATTGATCACTGAAGCACAGGGAGTGTATTTTACTTTTTATTTTTTTATTTTTGGTACAAGTGATTTTTTATTAGCTAAGTCAGAATGTTTATTCTCCTTTCTCTGATTCGGTGCACCATGGCATCTACTCCTATATGGGCCCGAGACTTCAGCTCCTCTGAGGGGTTAATCACTGAATTTTGTAGAGTGCAGAATTGTTCGTAAAGGTAGTCATTCAGGTTCATTTTCAAGATGCCAAGGACTTCTCCAGATAAATAATTCAACTGTTGTGATTTGCCTTCCATAGTTTTTGAACTTCCTTTCGATAATCTGGATTTGATAATTATTCTTGCACTTCCATTGAGTTTCCCTCTTCTTTGTACACATTATATCTTGGTACTAGTAAGATTGTTTTGATATTCATCCATAGCATTTGCTTGGTAGGCTTGGCTGGTGATTTGAAGAAGGCTATGAAAGATGGGAAGCCAATTATAATTGAGGTATGTATTCTATTCTAACTGTGTGGATGTAAAACATTTAAGCAGTTCATTTCTTCTTCCTCCACTCTCCCCCTCGTGGTGTTTGGCCACGATTAGCATTTTTGTATGCACTTGGAGTATTTTATATTATGTAATCTACTGAACCAATTTCATTGTTTTTAACCAATGGCAGGGAATTCATTTAGATCCTAGCATTTATTTGATGGATGATGAGAATAAAACCCTGGATAAGATGCAGCAAAAATCTGAAGAAGCTAGTCATGCCTCTGTGACATGTGATGAAGCACTGCAACCGTAGTAGAAAATCATTCTACTAGTGTTTGTGGAAGTAACAGTGAAAAGGGCAGCAGTCCCTGTCATGTGAGCTCAAAAGAAGGGATATCTACTGATCATGTGAATGAAGCCTTGGGTACTCTGGAGTCAATCAATCTAGCAGGAAGTGTCTCTGGGAGCAAAGGTCAACTTACACTTTGGATTCTGCTGACATGTTTAAGATTCAGTAGATCTCTTCTGAGATTGCTAACAAGTGTTTACATATACTTGCATAACGAATGAGTGAAAATAATTACTTGGAAGGTGCAAAGTTTTCTGATTGCTTTTCTGCTCACACAGGTGAAACTCTTAAAAATGCAGAGAAAGTAGGAATACATTTGTTAGGAAGAAGTCTGGTTCTAAACCAATAATTATACCTATAGTTCTGAAGATGGCTGAATGTGATCATAAGGTGTGGATAATCTTATGCAATTTTATCATCTTAATTATACAAGATTATAATTTCAGACAAGCGTCTCTGAAACGAGAATAAGAACAAGAATGAAGGAACTAATGATTGTCAAGTGGATCACGACCTGCACATTTAAGGATAAATATCTAGTCCAGGTACTAATGATTGTCAAGTTTATAACTTTATATTGGCGTCATTGCCATGTATCTTCAACTTGCGGATCATGTTGGGTGATTTAAGTAATATAGAGTGAATAAACTGCATAATTGGGTCTTTTATATTTTATGTTTTGGCTGTACTTACAAATAAATATATATTACGTTTTGGCTGTACTTATAAAAAAATAAATATTATGTATTGGTTGTCTGGACAAAATTCAAATTGAAAAGAGACAATGCTGAAGTCAGATGTTTATCCCAAGCTCCCAGTTTTGGCAAATCCATGGTGCCATGCTTTGGTAATGGCATTTCATGCACAGAATGTGTTCCTTACCATATAAGAAACATGGTTGACTATTCTCAGCATGAAATTACTTATGGGCAGGTATAATTTTTGGAATATAATGGTAGACATACCTATTTATGACAAAAACATACCAATTAATGACAAAACAGGGCATATATTATATGTACAGAAACATTTATATGTATTGGAAGGAATTTAGTCAAGAACTGATCAATAAGATTGATTAAGATGAATGAAGCATGATTAGCCCTACAAAGAAACAAGAGGGAAAAATATTGAAGAAAATTACAAGTCAAAAGGCAACGTGTAATTCATGATATCGAAGATGGTTAGGAGGTTCCAGTCAAAGACCATATCAAATTTTCTCGAACAAGTTTTTATGTGTACAAGGCTGTACGGTGCACATAACATTAAGATGAATAAATTGGCTTACATAATAATCAAATGCCTTAATTATGGTCTGCAATGTCTTTCAGGGAATTGAGGGGTTTTTTTGGCAGTTTAAGTTTATCTCCGATAAATTTAGAGTAGCATTTGGCTTCATATGTTGTTCAAAAAATTTAATCTTGGGAACTGGAATAGGAAACTCATATAAGTTTTGGTCTGTCCACTGAATATGGGTGTCTTCTCGATCCAATCCTATATTTGTTCGACATGGATGGTAACTTCTCTTTTTTGCCCTTTCAATTTATATTTTATGAGATCCATATTATAGCATAATAAGCAGATTAAAATATAGTGCGAATTAAATGTGTTCCAACCATATTTATGCAAATGCCGTTCCAGTTTTAGTCAACAATGCAGCTTGCCAACGTCTGGAACCTGCACATTTCTCCTTATTTCATTTCCTTTTAGTTCTATAGTATTCTCTTGATTGTTTATTAATTAAAATAAAATTTCAGTTCGATTTCTTTGCTTGATTATCTATATTTTCTTCTGCCTTTCTTTTTTTAAATATTTTTCTTCCAAACACTTCATTTTTTTGCAGGACAAAGATAAGCTACCAACCAACTTAAAAATTATTCAGGACTATCTTTGCTCATTCAAGTTACGGGTATGCCCCCTCAGATTTGTTTCTTTTGGTTGATACGATGGAAGCAGGGCTGCCATTGTCCTGCATATTAGTAGTGATTAATAACTGGCTGAATTATGTCAAGGGACCTTCAATAAAAAAAATTAAATTGTTTAGTTTGATGGGTTCCTTTTACAGTAAATCTATTAATTCAGGTCTGACTATATAGCTAAAATCTGGGTTTGAGAGAGAAACAAACAAAGAACATTATATTCATTGAAACTTTCAGATTGGGAAGATTGAAGGATATCTTTATCATGGTTTTCTTTTAAGTTCTATGCACTGGTCCTTAAAGTGAGCAAAGGTCAACTTTCTGAATATTTAGTGATGGATGCCCATCCAAGACAGATACATCCGATTAATCAAATAGACAACAATAAGGACTACATCAGTTCAAACACGTTTGGGAACACACATATGCAATAGAAGGGCTCGAGCCACTTCCGACAAATGATGATTTCTACGCTCCACCACATCATTCCATTGTGGGGTGTGAACGCAGGAGATTTGACTGATAATATCATTTTCAAACAAATATGCAGTAAAGTGAGTAGATTTATACTTTGAAATTGTGAGAGAACAAAGTGTGAATTTGAGTTCCAATTGGTTTTCTTTTTGTTACTAAAAAGGTAGAATATAGAAAACACCTTATCGTGTTTCATTAATGAAACACCATATCGTACAAAGAATATTCTTGCAATTGATTTGAATTTTAAGCATTGATATAAACTACTTACTGGACTTCAATGTGCCCACAACTCAGAACTTTACCTTTCTTTTAGTTTTTGGATTAGGTATCAAAGTCTCATGCAATCACCGGCCTCATCAATGCACCAAGAAAAACAGAGTACCGAATGCACCAAAACCAAAAGGTGCGGCTGCTCTGTGGTTGCTCAACTACTCTAAAGACATTTTCTTTCTCTTTGTTGCTATAAATAGAAGTGTTGTAAGTGTGTGCAAAAGTAGAGAGTCCAGCGTGTATAGTGGTGCAAGTGAGTGACAGAAACAGAGAGAGTTTACAAAGTTTGTAATTTCGGTTTTCATAGTGAAGCACAGCAACAGTGGACATAGGCAGTTGCCGAACCACTTAAATCTCGTCTCTCTATAATCTGGGTTTATTTTCTGTCTCGTGCGAAGTCCCAATAACTGGTATCAGAGCATTTTCAGGAAATAGAAAAAAGTTAGTTTCTTGAAAAATGGGAGAACTCCAAAGTCTACAAAGTTGGAGTTGGTGCACACAGATTTGTGGGGGTCATCCCCAGTCGCTTCTCTTGGAGGATCGCGGTATTATGTTTCCTTCATTGATGACTCAAGCAGAAAAGTATGGGTTTATTTTTTGAAAAATAAATCCGACACATTTGACACTTTCAAGAAGTGGAGAGCCATGGTTGAAAATGAAACAGGCTTGAAGTTGAAATGTCTGAGGTCAGACAATGGCGGAGAGTACATTGACGGAGGTTTCAAAGAATTCGGTTTTCATAGTGAAGCATAGCAACAGTGGACGTAGGCAGTTGCCGAACCACTTAAATCTCGTCTCTCTATAATCTAGGTTTATTTTCTGTCTCGTGCGAAGTCCCAACAATAGGTACTGGTGTAGGCATACCTTAACTTCTTTAGTTTTAGAGTGCTGCCAACCATCTTGTTTATCAAGTTTTTTAATGTAGTTTATCATTTTCCCCTTAATTTAATTTAATTTTCTTGGAATAGGGTTTGACTGTTGCTAATATATCAGCAACAACGTTCCCACAAACACTGGATTGGCTACACGGTTATCTTCTTCAGGTACATGATAAGATGTCGGCTGGTCTGAAGGCTGCAAGTTGACCCTAATCTCATGGTTGCATCAATATTATAAGATGCTGAGCTCTTCCACTCATGACTGTTTTTAACCTGTAAGTTAGCCCAGCTGGCTGGTCTGAAGCCAGGTTTTTGGTTTAATGCCTTCATCAAATGATTCAAAAGCTACTTTTTCTGGGGTATGGGAATGATACATTAACTGTTTTTCTGATAGGATGAGTTATGACCGAGTCCAAATTTGATTTCTCCTGTCTTCACCCACCTACCTATGAGCTATATAAATCCTGAAACAAAAACATAGTGGGAAACAACTATGACCTAAATTGTGGCTATCAAAAAAATCCAGGAAATGCTAAGAACGCTAGCAATTTTTTGGGAAAAGATCCTTAAAGGGTTTGATTTTGCGGTACTTTGTTAAGTCAAGTTTCAGGGGAATTAGCTCATTGACTTCAGTTTCAAATGTTATTTAGAGTAAGAGCTTCTTTCAGGGAAACAATCTTACAACAGTTTCATTTCGCTAACAAATTTTTAGGAAAAGATCCTAAAACAGTTTCATTCCTTCCCTTGATTATTGTTTTTGTGCAGTGCATTGAGCAGGGCATTTCATCCGAGTCCAATGAAGATGGAAGCTGAAATTAGAACACATGCTCAGGTATTAAATGAACTCTCAATAGTTTTAACCCTTTTACTGTACATGGATGATATGCTCTTTATTTGTAATATTTTTTTTTTTTTGGTGAATCTCTTCTTAATGTACTGGTCTAGACCCTTTTTTTTAAAAAGTTATATTTGCTTATCAAAAAAGACAACAGAGAAAGATAGGATTGCAGATGGAGAATGAAATGATGTTAAAAGACGCATGCCATTTTGAGCTTTTTAAATAATTAGAAGAGGGTGGAGGGAATTAAATTGCTCTTACCTTTCAAGCATATCTATCTTATAGCTGTAAAAAAGTGATAACTAAAGCTACATATTGTTGACTATAACGAAACTGAGTACTACTAGTACTTACAGTTATTGCTTGCTTTCGCTTCTTATGTAATTTAACTTTCCTTCTCTTGTGTAGATAGCAATTGTAATAATATCTATACAAATGGGAGAGAACGAAATCCGTAAGGGTTCTGGACACAATGATACTGGGAAAGCAGCTGAAAGTTGGAGGACCAAATCGATGAAAATAAATAAATAAATAAAAAATCACGGGAACCTTTCTCGAGCCTCTAGCAGGATGAAAAATTTTCCTTGGTTAAATGAAGCTTTTTGCGAGTTGGGTCTGTCATCTTTTTAACTCCAATCCCATTTCAGTGACCAATTCCCAGCCTGTTGTGATCCCCCAAATTCAGCTGCCCAATTGTTTAGACTGGATCATGGCTCTGGAGAGTTTGCATACAGAGCCCCACTAAATGTTTATATCTTTATGTTTGATGATATCGGCACCAGTCATGCATTGAACTCATGATCTTTTTCCTTATCATCCATCTCCTTTGCTTATAATGTAATTATTCTTTAAATGCATTCTGAAGTCACCTTTGCAGATAAATAAGATTGATGGAAAGGGATACGATTGTTTTTGTTCCTGTTTTTCTTGTTATTATTGAAGTAAAAAATGCTAACTTTCCCACGGCTCTTTATGTGCATTGAGAAACCTGTGCCCTGATGCCTAGTTATGGCACCGATCTTCCCATAATTGAAACCTAATTACAAAGGACAAAGATATAAAAAGACACACATATCGAGGGTTCCAGTCTCTTGAATATCTGCTCTTGAAGAACATAAGCATCAATAAATACGCACCTTTCAGCATTCTTGCACAACCGAAAATATGAATAATAAAAAATAGAAAAGGTGGGTGGATTTTTGAATCGTACATCTCAAATGGGTCGTTCTACCTTGTAGTTTTACTTAAATTTCATCATCCCAAAGTTCCTGAATTGTCCTGTAGGGGCTTGTTGTTTCATTAACAAGAAACTCCCCTCTCATGATCTTCCACTCCTCCAACCTGTCAATGTCATTAAAATCTTGATCGTCCAACTTCAGATCAAAGGAACCCATGTTCTCCTTCATCCGATTTTGATTAAAACTCTTGACGATCACGCTTGATCCTTTCGATAATCCCCATTTCAGAGCAACCTTCATAGTTTAAAGCAAGTCGATTCAGCTGGTAGCATGTGTTATGGGTGCACGTATAAAATAATATACTTCACATTTTTCAAATCAAGTCTAGCTAATTTAGGTGGGAGACAATGTAGAGTAATGTTAAACTAAAAGAGTTGGTTGTGTACCTGAGCTGGGGTTGCTTTGTGCTTAAGAGCAATGGATTGGATGATTGGATTATCAACCACAGCCGTTGATCCCCATATGTTCCCGGGCCCACCGATCGGTGAGTAGGCGCTTACGTGGATTCCGTGGCTTGCACATGTCTCACGGAGCTTGCTTTGCCTCCACATCGGATGCATTTCCACCTAGAAATTGAATTGCTTAATTTAGCAACATGTTTTCTTCAGCAAGTTCACGAATCACACTGTTAGGAATTGAATTCATTGATTATTGTGAAGCATATGAAAGGATTTACTTAATGTGTCGAAAAGCTCTTTTTGAGTCCGTTCGTCCAGTTTTGGAGGCATGATTGAAGGACATTTTGAAAGTGTGCATCACTCTTTTGGATTGACATTATTGACTTGAAAGACAATCTTATATATATTTTACGTCTTTTCATGATATACTTCTAATCTTAAAAATTTGATAAAAAAACAAAAAAAAAAAAAATCGTGGGATTTTTTTTTTCTAAAAACAAGGTTGACTTGAAGCTTTTATTTTGATTGGTATTATTGACTAAAATTCAAACTTAAACACCACAAACATGACAACTTCACTAATTCAGTGTAGACAAACATTGGACTAGAAAACAGGATTCTCGCCAGAATTTGGCAGAAAGTGTATTTTATATATTGATGACAACTGGTGACCATAATGACAATGGCATATTCAAACCCCAAGATGTTTGAATTTCGGAATCGCCAAATCTGAAATTGCCAAACTATGTTGGTGTAATGGTGGTATACCTGATTGACGGCTGGAGGAACAGAAGCAAAATTTAGCAGATGCTCTATCTTCTTGCTGGAGAAATTGCTCACACCAATGCACCTGCACAACCCCATGTCCAGGCACTTCTCCATCCCAGCCCAGGTGGACTCCATCTCCAATTCTTCAAAGTCCTCTTCCTTTGGGACTGCATAACAAACCCATGGCTTTAACTTCACTGGCCAATGCACCAGATACATGTCCACATATTCCATGCCCATGTTCCTACATTCCAAAACAAAAAACCAAAGCAAAGATCTCAGACAGCTAAAAATTTTTGTATTTCTCATTATGTATATATATATATATATGTATGTATGCTCTCTTATGCCATGCCCTGTACTACTATATCTTGATTCTTGGGAGATATTATTGCAATCCGGAAAACATGCTAAACAAGCTGAAAAACCAGAATGACACACCCACTTGCATTTTTTAAAATGGGAATTTGGTTATTCTTCTTCTTCTGTGTTGCTTAAAAATGAAGGAGAGGTAAAATGTACGAGGTTTCTTTGAGCTGAATTCGAGGGTGCTCCTATGGTGCTTTAACAAAGTTTGATTTTGAAGCTATGCAAAAGAATAAGCACAAGGGAGAAGAATATGACAAGAACATATATCATTTACTTTTAATTCTTTCATTTACAGCTAGTGGTGTGTGTGTGTGGATGTCAATGCATGCGATTAGTGCTTACTGTGGATGTCAATGCATGCGATTAGTGCTTACTGCAGAGTTTGCTTGAGTGCAGAAACGGGATCATGGTGATCACTCCCCCAGAGTTTAGACGTAACAAAAATGTCTTCTCGCTCTACTCTCCCATGGAGGATTGCCTCTGTCAAAGCGTTGCCCACAGCTGGCTCCGAACCATATATTTTTGCAGTATCAAAATGCCTGTAACCCATCTGCACATTATACACAAACAACCACATTAATTAGCACTTCCATGCAAAAATCTTTGGCAGACAAAGGAACATATAATCCAAAAGATCCAAATTCATGACAAGGACACGGATCCCACAGACCATATATATTTTATTCGAGTAAATTAAGAGTTAATATGTTCTGCAAAATTAGAAACAAAAATCACAGAGGATCTTTTTATTCATTTATTTATTTCAAGGAAAGGACAAGTGTACGTTTTGTACCTTGAGGGCCATATGGATGGCTAGCTCTGTTGTCTCCCTATCATTTTCTGAGGAATAAGTGCCTAAACCCATGACAGGCATTGTTATACCAGAGTTCAAACGCACCTCATTGCTCCTCATCTCTCTCTCTCTCTCTCTCTCTCTCTCTCTCTCTCTCTCTCTCTCTCTCTCTCTCTCTCTGTATGAGTATCTTTTTGTGCACAACACAAATTAGCTCTCCATCTCCCACCTATATATACACACACACGATAAGCCAAGATCATCAAGGATTTGCTTATGACCCTTCATCCACAAATTACTTACAGGCTTACAGCACTAGGTAGCAATATTATATTTCTTTTGCGGAAGTCAATGAAATATGTGGGAAGGACGTTAAATTAAAATAATTGAAGTACACAAATCAAAGCATGGGATCTTCCTTGTCTCTAGGGATTTTCTGAAATGCCCCCATTTCATTATCCTAATAAGGGCCGTTTCAGTTTCATATATAATTTTAGACACCCTTAAATTGCATCTCATGTATATCTATAAAAATATATATATAGTAATGCTAAATACAGTTTAAGGGTGTACATGCACTACAAGAAATCAGGACTTTCTGCGATTTTTAAAGCGCTGCAATTAAAATCTCTGCAAAAGTTTGTTTTTCCCATCAATTTTAAAATTGCCACGGTTGCTAACATCACATTCGCTGCTTTTACGTTGGGGGCCCATTATTTACTTTATTGCAGTGCTTTAGTTTGATTCACGATGATTTTAATCGCTGGAAAAGAGAAATACCAGTTACAGCGCTATAATTTCCGTCAGTACAATTTGTGGGCGTGAAATCACCAAATTCTTTAATTTCCCTCCCCCCCCAACCCCCCCAAAAGTATTTCAATACTGCACCCTTCTGCAATTCAACGAACCCTCAGACTCGAGCTTCCCTCCACCAGCAAATCCACCCTTCCCAGCTATTGTGCACGGCGCGCGTCCTCCATCAGACTCGAGCTTCCCTCCATCTGCAAATCCACCCTTCCTAGCTATTGTGCAAGGTTTACCTCCCCGCACTCATTTTGAAAAAAGTAGAAATCATTATTAAAAAAATAATTTTTTCAATGGGATTTATAGATTTATTTACTTTTTTCAAAATGAGTACTAGTTTACGAAACTTACACATCCTAAGACTACAAATATCATTTATCATAAATATATATATTTATATATATATCAACTCTCAAAGAAGAAACAACTGTATGGGTGGGTATAAGGAAGAAGGAAAATATGTTGCATCTTTGATCTCCGGTCATTTCCTCCTTCCCTTACAAAGCAAGAACTTCAGGTTTGTTGGCGGTAAAGAGTAGTTGTTTTAAATGGGATCGTTGACTCCTAACATATTAGGACACCTTAATTAATGATTAAAACAAGCAATGTTTGACTTGGAATTTCATCAAATGATTTGTTTTTTATTTGTGTTTTTTTATTTTATGCTTCAAAAATAAATCAAGTCAACTAGTTTTTAAATGTAACTTATTTGCATACCATTACTCTTCTACTTAATTTTGTTTCCTATGAGTTGACTTTATCCGAAAAGGTCAAAATCAATTGTTTTTATCATGTATTGCTTTGTAATAATTTAATTTTTCAGCTTACAGAATTATCATCTTCAATCATACAATTCATTTAAAATGGTTATATATATATCAATTAACCAGTGTAACTAGTAACTACATATGGAAAATTCAAAACAAAGAAAACGTCGAGCTTTTTCTCTTTTTTCTTTTCTATTCATCTTAATTCATCAAAATTTTCCAAAGAAAAAAACATTGATCTGCACGTGTAAGATCGTACAACCCATGATCTATTCGTTTGGAACAAAAGTTACGAAGGAAATCTAAATAATGTAAGTGAGTAATGCGAGATACAATCGTGAATACGCAAATACTGCATAATTGTTTTAAAAAAAAAGTGTATATATTATTAAAAAATTAGTTTTTTTTTTTCTTTATATGAATCTCGTATTTATTTATTTTTTTAAAAATAATTATGCAATACTTACATATTCTACGACTATAAATATCATTTCTCAATATAGATATATAAATAATTTCTGTTAAAAGAGAATCGAGATACACATTGCTGTAGTTTGTTGCATGGACGTTGGAGACACCCAACAAAATACAAGATTTTTCTATAGCACCGCCCCAATACGTGTCGGGATCTTACAAATCCCATCATGTGGGAATGGGATTTTCTCATGTTCCAATTATCTTAATTACCCATATATATCCATCTTTTATTATTATTATTATTATTATTATAAATATTTTCCGGTTCTAATTTCTAATTAACTTCTTTTATCATTTAATTTTTTGTTTTTGTACGTACGTAGTAGTGCACCACTGGCAGTACTGCTGGGATGCTAGTTTTCTGTTCCAATAACGGGTGATGCCGTACATCTGGATCTCAATTATGACATGTCGGTCCAAATATTTGTTCAGCACTACTATAATCAAAGCCAAGCAAATGATGATCTGTACTACTACTATTCCCATGTACCCCCAAATTTTGGTAATTATTGATTAAATTATAAGTGCGTGTATATATATATATATATATGTGTGTGTGTGTGTTTATATAAAGACAATATTGTACTTTGTAGTCCCTAGGCTCCCCCCAACAGGCAATTTTAACAAAGAGGAGAGATATGACCCCCGATCTCTCATGATGGTTGAGATTCGAAAAGTTATATTTGTAAATTCCAGTGAAGAACATATACAATCTTTATGTAGCTTATACAATAACAGCGAAAATTTTTTAGTGTTCATCAGTACTATATTTAATAAAATATTTATATAATATAATTTAATTATGAATCTTCAATAGGAAAACAATAAGTTCTAACTGGAACAAGCTATGCTACCTTTGACTTTACCTCCGTTTCAATTTCCGGTTCAGGATCACCTTTCTCGTGATCGTTTGAGTATTTTAGTTCGTAATGGTGTCCTAGGTAATGTCCCAAATTATAATAAAAATGTCCCCCTCTACCTATATACTAAGAGTTTATTTTGAAAATGTTTTATCTGTTCAAAAATAAGTTTACAAGAAGATGTAACGAGATTTTAAATAATTAATTATTTATATTATAAAATGGATTTGATGTGTATAATCAAATGTACCTACTACTCCTTTTCTAAATTTGAAAACTCCAAAATTGACAGGAGAAGATAACCTCGAAACGAGGCTCGAAAGATTAATATCTTTAAAATAAAAATAAAAAAGATTAGATGCTTGGAGAATCTGAAACAAGCGATAGAGATTCTCCGTACTCGGCATTTGCTACGAATGTCAAACAGGGACGCGTTTCCAGATGTTGGATACGAATCACTTGAGAGCGGGCAGAATCCCGCACAACAGTGAAGAATCAAGATCATTGCCAACTTGTCAATTTTCTATGGCAAACAAATCTAATTTTTTCCAGCGGATAATTGTGTTTGTTTTATGGGAAATTAATTATTACTTGATCGAGCTTAATTACTTACTACTCGTACCTTCTCCCACCCAGAATCCAAGATCATGCCAGGTTTAGAGCCACCAAATCCTCGTAATGATGGCAGAAGAAAGGTAGGTTTATCATTTTCTCGGGAAAGAAAAATAAAAAAAACTTTCTGGTCTTTATTTATAGATTATAATTAGTTGGATGTAAATCTTCATCAAATTGAACTACATTTATTTCCAACTGAAGCATTTGAATTTTTAACTCCCCTACCTTTTTTTTTCTCTGCGGAACAAAGCACAAGCATATAGATTAATTAGGAATATTTTTGGAAACATGACTCTATTATATATTTTCAAATTATTTTGTTATTATTAATAAATTATTTTTAAACTATTCATTTTTTTATTATTTAAAAACTATTGTACTGTTATTTATAAATATATTGAAAGAATAATGTTATTTTATCCTCTCAAATTGACTTCTCGTTTTAACCGCTTATGTATTTAATTTTTTTTTACTTACTGATTAGGAAAGTAACTATATTAATTAGTATATTGATATTTTTTTTAAAAATAAAGTAATAAAAATAAAAAATAAAGTTTTAAAAAAATACATAAATTTTGCCTAGAACGTTCAAGCCTAGCATTACTATTCTTAATATCCAAATAACTCCTCGAAAGACAGAACATAAGATTGACGCATGCATCCAAATTATGCCATTTAGGGAACATTTCACAAAACTTCTGGCATGTCCCAAATAAACAACTTCAACAACAAATAACAAATAGAATGTAACATAGATCTGATATAAAAAAAAAAAATTACACCTAATTCCGGCCACCGGGACTCCCCTAACAGGATCCTGTGATTGAGAAGGGAAAACCACATTATCGTAGAGAAGAACTGCAACTGCTGCACCGATCAATGGTCCAACCCAGTAAACAGCTTGGTTCTTGAAACTTCCTGCAGTGACGGCAGATCCAAATGCGCAAGCTGGGTTCATAGATCCACCAGAAAAAGGCCCTGCTGCCAACACACCAACTCCTGCTATAAATCCTATTGCTAGGGGTCCAATATTAGCGCCTCCCAACGTGGCACCACGCCTGCTATCCGCAGCAGCATAGACAGTGTACACTAAGGCAAATGTTAGGATACCTTCCAGCAGTGACGCTCCAAACCCGGTCATTTCTTCTGCAATAGTGTACGTTGGAACATGCTGCAAAACTCAACAATATGGCCAATAACCAAACACTCGTTAACCGCTCTAGATGTTTGAATAATAAATGAAGAGTACTAGGAATGTGGAAAGTGCATGGTTATATGTATTACCTGTCCAACTACAGTCAGCTTCAAAAGGAGGCTAGCCATGACAGCGGCCAGCATTTGAGAAACCCAGTAAAACAGGGCGGTCGGGACACTAATGTGGCCTCCTACCGCCATTCCAAAGGTGACGGCCGGATTCACGTGCCCGCCTGAGATGTTCGATGCGATATACACAGCAGACGACAATGCAAAGGCATTGGCGACGGCTACCGCAACCAGACTCGATGGGTCCGAGGTAGCATCGGGCATCAATTTCCCTGCAATATATACCCAAAAGAAAAAGAAAAACGAAAAGTAAAAAAATTGTAACATGTTAATATCATCTTTCATTTTATATGTTAATTTAATAACAACATGCAGCATTGCAGCCAGCCACTGAAAACACATTCACACTGGATCAACAACACCAGAAACCACTAAGAAGACCATAAATATTATCGTACGTGATGACATGGCAGATCCCAAAACCGCAAAAACAAAGAAGAATGTGGAGATGAACTCTGCAAGGTATGATCGGAGCGCATTAGGAGTGACAGATTGTTGGAAACGAGCGGCTAGCATAGTTGGACCCATTTTACTGCCAGAAAGCATGCATGGATACTGGAGGAGAAACGGTTTCAGTGTGTGAGAAATTAGACTTATAAGCGCATGCATATAAATATTGTACGCAATCTCCTGAATTATTGAGAAAATGGGAGTTGTGGGTAGTTTCAAACTTTCAAAGTGGGGGGGGGGGGGGGGGGGGGGGGGGGGGGGGGGGCTCTGGATGGATCCCAAGGGTTAACCACCCCACCACAAGGCAGGTGTAAGGGTGTGCATGGTTGGGAAGGTTTTTGAGTGGTGCGGTTTATACAGTCGTATTCCCTTGAGAAGCCTATGCCCAAAGAAATACCCTCGTCCAAAGTGTTTAGCCCGGCCCAAAAGTTACATTCTAGTCTTCCGAAACTGGCTAGTTTCTACTGGGGAGCGCCAGTGGGCCGAATAAAATAATTCTATTTATCATTCATCACATCTCTTTTTTTTTTTTTCTTTTTTCTTTTTTTTCTATAACAAATGTATTGTATGGATGATAAGGAGGCTGGCTCAATGGTAAGATCATTTAAGCCTTGCCTAAGGCACCACCTTATGTAAAGCTCTCAAATATAAAAATGAGATATTTTATTTTTGAAAAAATAAAATAAAAACCATTTCATTAAATAAAATTTTAAATAATTTTTATAATTTTCAATGTGTGCAAGGTTCCATAATACTATATTTAATATTTAATATAATGATTTTTTTTATAAGTAATACAATAAATTATTTATATTTTAAATAAATTTTTTAAGATCTTGTTAAATTGAGTTATAAAATCTGCATTAGGCCTCATTTTAAGTTATTTTTGTAAATATAAATTCACAAAAACTGTATTTAAAGATTTTAAATAAAATCTCATTTTATTGAAAATTTTGAAAATATTTCATATAATAATTTATATTGTATTATATTATAATGACGAATGACTTGCTTCAATTTCATCTTAGGCCTCAATTTGTATTGAGTCGCCCCTGATGACAAGTGGAACAATTCAATTAATTTAACAAGAATAAAATAAAATAAAAAATAATATTAAAATATATAAAATATGTGATGTGAGATAATGAGTAGATCCCTTGGGCCGAAGAATAATTCTTATTGCAGTCCTCATTTGGGGATTGCATTGCAGGCTTAATGAAACGCAATGTTTCATCAAAGGGAAATTGAAATCCCCCCCTCTCACTATTCCTCCTCCTTCTAAGTTCTGAAATCCCCTTCGTCCCCAAGCAGTCACCGTGTCCCAAATTCGTCTCCACCAAGCTTGCAACATCTCCAAATAAATAAACTCTCTCTCTCTCTCTCTCTCTCCATTCAGAGTATCAGGTCCTTCGGTCGGTCCAATCATTCCAGGTTTCCATTATTTGGAAAGAAATACCAGCTGAAATTTGCTAGTGATGTATCAAGCGAAACCCATTGCTTGGTTCATTTTCCAAGTTTCATCAAGTTTGTTTCTATCTCATTGTTTGTGAACAAATCAACACTAGTTTTAGGATTTTTTGCTTTCGTTAGCAACATGGAAAACTCACTTTCTGTGAAATCACTCAGCACTAGCTCCCATAAGTAGGTGGATAAATCTATTTGCAAGAATCTTTGCTGATATAGCAAGTACACCACATTCGTTGAAGTCTACAAATGATGAGTTATGCAATACATTGCTAGAACTGCAAACAACATGCGCATTTGTTCGATGGTGTCAATGATGGAGAAAAGGGAAAGAAAACAAATCTTAAGTATGTGATGGAGGTGGTTGTTCTGTCGATGGTGGATGAGATTGGATTTTGATGGTCAATAGTGGAGATTTGTTGTCGGGGGCTCTGTAGAGGCGATTGCAGAACCTGGAGTTCAAATTTTTTCGGATCTTTGGCTTTAGATTGTAATGAGGGGTAATGTAGTCATTTATCACTTAACAATGAGGACAATCCTGTAATTTTACACAAGGACCGCAATGCAGTCCTCTTTAGAGGACTGTATATAGCACTGCTCCAGGACGAATAACTGTCCTTGCTGTTTTGAGTGGATGGTATCACCAAGGAAGTAAACATCACTACCTACACCTACAATAAGAAAAAATTTATTTTCAAGCCTCGTTTGTAAAATCCAATGCATAGTACTTGATGCTAAAATTTTTTGCGTCTTAAAAATTAAGGATGGTGCTATACTTACCGAATGTGTAGCTCGAGAGATTATCTTGATAAGGTCATTTGGCCTATTTTTCATATATTTTTTTGATACTATTAAATACTTAAAGAAAAAAATTCACAACATTATTTATTTAATCACTAAATAAATAAACAATTGAATTGGAAAAATGTCTCAAAATTACTACCTCTTGGTGGCCCAAGCATTTTCCAAAAAATAATTAGTATTTATGATTTTTTAAAAGTTTACGTCAATTAATGTCTCGTTTGGGAAATGAGATGAGATATAAATTTTGTAAATAATAATAAGATAGTTTGAGTTTAGTATTTTTTTAGTTTTAAAAAATGAGAGAGAAAAAATTGAATAAAAAATATTATAAAGTAATAATATTATTAGAATAAAGTTTTGTAATATTACTTTAGTTTGAAAATTTAAAAAAGTTGAAT
>QEOT01005602.1:32572-47065 GCA_003123785.1 Pterocarya stenoptera | reverse complement strand
AAAAAAAAAAAAAAACGTATAGAAAGTTTTTCCCAGTTTGGTGAGATTTTTTTTCCTTTTTGTTTTCATTTTCTCATTCCCTCTGTTTCTCCTTCAGATTCAGACTCTTCTCTGCCTCTCTCTCTGGCTTGTAGTATTATCAGGGCAACCCTCGCAACATTTTCAGTTGACCCAAAAGAAGGCCACTACTTCTCTCCTTTCTAATCTCTATTATTGTGTAAATATCATTTCATTCCCCAGATATCATTTTAAACCTTCCTGCATTTCAGCTTCCGTGGAGGATTTTGTTAAACGGTCCTGGAACTCACAGTTCAGGTCTCTCCTTTCTTTTGCTTTTATGTTCTTTCTCTTGTTCTTGGTTGAGATGTACGAAGTTACAGTTTTGTTGTGGCCTTATTTTAACAATGGCCTTATGGCTGGAGTTGGATCCTCAAGCATCGAAGTTGTGGAGATTTATGGATAATCTCATGAGTTCATTTTACCTTATTTTGTCCTAAGGTTTGCTTTCACCTTCAAGAGGGCTGTTATAGGAAAGGCTTTTAATGTTTGAATAAAAAAATATGTATATTGAATTTTCAAGTTTTTGGACCGTAGGGAAAAATACTCTTCTTGCAAGTACTAAGCTCGCTGTTTAGCTGCCCCTTTAGTCTATTCATATGCAGTTTATAAGTTGTTTCAGTTTCCATGATTTAGCTGCCATTTCATAGTTGTGCCATGCTACTTTATGGTATCTAGCTGCCCCTTTATGTATGTTGGAGACTATGTTATGGCATCGCTCAGTGGGAAAGTAGAGTCATATATCTGATACTATTTGGTATGCATACCAAATAGAATGTTATGCTATTTGGTATGTTCTGCACTAGGAGCTCACTTGAAATACCTGATATACAGTGATGGAAAGTAGAGTCATATATCCAGTGTTTACTCCTCAGGGTGGGTTTGTAGGGCCTGCTTGGTGAGTTTCCACTTACAAAAAAAAAAATGCTGCTTTACCTTTATCCTTGCACATTTCATTTGTCAATTTCCATCAGAGTAAGAATTGGCATGACTAGATGACTAAACAACCTGATGAGTTGACTGGGGCATTTATAAATATCCAAAAAACATTTTGTGGTGCTATTTTTAACAGAATTCTTCTCTTTTACTGGTGGATTATAGGAGTATTGTGTTTTGGCATTCTAGAAGTAATAAGAGTAGCCTACTTGGGGGCTATTTTGTTTTTGTACTTCATGAACATTTTTTTCGTTCAAAAGTCAGGGACCATTTTGAGATTTTCCATTTTCATTTAAGGAGCTTAGTGAAGGATTATATTTCTTAAAAGCAGGGAAGAATGGATAAGTAGAATCTCTATGGCGCCTTGCTTCAATACAAATCTATTGAATACCTGAGCAGGGAATACTTGTACCAGGTTATCTTGTTCAGGGGGTGAATAATTTATATAAGATTGCAAGGCAACTGGTATGAACGTGACTCTCACTTTACTTTTAAAAACAAGAATGGTTTGCATTTGTTTATTGTGCACTGATAGCTATTGGAGAGTGATCACGATCAAAGTGTTTGGTGTATTCAATGTTTTTGGCCCAATCTCTTGGGACTGCATATATGTTGATGTTATGTGCTGGAATCTTGTGATTTTGGACTTGTTTTGTATGATTTAATTATTCCTTTATATGTTTTGAATGATTTACCGAGTGCTTTGTGGATTGTGTCTTGTGAATCTGGGCTTGAATTTGGAATCTTGTGAATTTGGACTTGAATGTGCTGAATCTTGTGAATTCCTTTATATGAATTCAGAGTATGAACATTAAACATGAGTGAATTTCGGCTAAAAGAATGCAGTTTTTTTTTTCCAAAAAAATTAAACATGAAGTGCTCTTTTTTCACATGTTCTTGAACATGCTAATTAAATTGATGATCTACTTCTTTGAATTATCTCTATTTTTTTTTTGTCAAATATTATTAAAATATATGAAGTGTATTTGCAAAATATTAAAAAAAAAATTTGGCAAATATTATTAAAAATATATAATATTATATTATTATTTTGACTTTAAGATAGCTAGTCCAATATAGACTCACCTAGTCAAAAGTTGAAACTATAGCCAAAAGTCAAGATTCTAGTTAAATTTTGAACTTGTCAATAGGTATGCTCGAATTACGCAAATCTTGTACCTCTCTGTTTATTTGCTGAGAAAACAGGGCTAACTTTTTTTAATTAATTTTTTTTTTAAATAACTAGGTGGCTGGACACTTCAGTCGGTCAATTTGATCGTTAAGGTTCTTCGGGCTCAGTAGCATTTTCCGTATTGTGAAAATGTAATGTAGTTATCATTACTCTCTTTCTTCTAACCCACTCTCCAGATCCTTTCTCATCCACTCTTTCCGCCTTCCTCCCACTTTGTGTCGTCACCTCGCCGTCCTTACAGTCATCGTCGCAGTCAACATCACCGGGCTTGACACTGGTAAGCTTCTCTCTATCTCTCTTTCTCTTGTTATCTCTATATTGGTCTCTCTCTCACATTATGGTCATCTATGAATGGAGTTTTCTTTCTCAACCCCATTCGTCGCCGTTGTCATCAACCGACACTGGCAATTTTCCCTCAAATTGCCTCCCATGCAATTCTGGAAAGTTTGTCATATTAGATACAACATCGTCCAACCTCCCGTGCAATCTATGGTATTTTGTGTTGTGTTGTGCAAAGCTGATTTTGTTTTAGGTGGGAAATTCTGGATGTGTTGTTAGATGCGAAAAGTTAGAGGTGAGATTAGAACCGAAGGAGCATTGATTCGGGGCATTTTGTGTTTGGTTGCAACTTGCCAATGCCATTGATTTTGGGAGTGCGTTGGTTTTTGTCCTTAAAATGAAAGGGAAAGCTTAATTTACTAATAAATTATGTGGGCTTCTCTTGGATTTTATTGATTTCGGTGATGATCAATGATCATCCAAACACATCCGATAGTTGGTGCAAGTTTCATTGAATTTCTATCATTAAAATGCTTTCTGCATTGCACTGGTACCGTTCATGGGTAGATTTTTCCATATTTTGGGTTTTGTAGTTTTTGAAAAAGTTTTTTTAACAGGCCGAACCGATAATTTTACATGTTTAAGGGATTGGGGTAAAGGCCTGAGAGCTTTAGGCCGGTTCAGAATTTAAATTAGTTTA
Source organism: Pterocarya stenoptera (assembly GCA_003123785.1). Classification (NCBI taxonomy): domain Eukaryota; kingdom Viridiplantae; phylum Streptophyta; class Magnoliopsida; order Fagales; family Juglandaceae; genus Pterocarya; species Pterocarya stenoptera. The sequence goes on along the minus strand of QEOT01005602.1, from coordinate 43,901 downwards.
ATTTTAAGCTAAGTCTATCATTCAAACATTTAATTCTCAAACTATTAAATTTATCTCAACTCAAAATCTTTTTACCCGTAAGATTTACAACATTTTTCAACTCAACACTTTTTTACATATGGAATTGACAATTTTTTTCAATTTTTCATAAATATATATAAACTCATTTTAATATTCAAACATATTTAAACTTATCTTAAGGGTTATTACAAAATTTGATCTACTATCTCAACTCATTATTATTTATAAAGAATTCAAATTATCTCAATTCAGGTCAACATTTAAACATGACAGTCTTAGTGGTATGCTTCCTCCTATCTTCTTAGATGCAAATGATTTTTAGGTCCTATACTTACAAAAAACTCCTTATTAAAGACTGATTAATCTGAACTTTGTTGTTCGACATCTAAAAATAATTTTACATGTTGTTTGGTATCACTGAACAAAAAGGGCGTAGACCAAGTAGAGTGGAGTCGACTGGGTTGATGCCTGGATGTCTGAACGACGAACCACTGGGCACAGAACAAAAGGCACCCAAATTGGCTACACAAAGGGGAAACTTATTGGACTGAAGCGGTTTATGAACTAATCACTATGCTGTGTCAACACTGGTCCTGTTTAAGTTTGAGAGATGGTTTCATCATATCTTATTATTATAATTTTTTCAAAATTTTATATAAAATATAATAAATAATTTAATTTTTTTAAATTTTAAAACAATAATAAAATTAAAAAATAATATTTTATTCAATTTATCTAAAACTATTTCAACTCATTTTATCTCACTATCCAAACGAGCCAATGTCATTGATTTTCTTCACCTATTAATGGACTATGTTTGAATTAGAATGAAACAAAATTGGTACCTGAATTTGGTAGAATTGTTAGGAATGACCAAGCTCTTTCAAGCTTTGGAGTCCAATACTACTGCAATCGACGCTAAATTATATTTTACAATGGGGCCAAAGGATATAATTCCGCGGTAGAATGTCATCTTGTCATATTGGAATTCATCATTTCAAGCTTGATTATCCTTAGTCATAAAATACTATATCATTAACTTTAATAAAAATGTTCAATTCAAAAAGATGTCGTAAAATAAAGTTTATAAAATGATGTAGTTTGTTGTGATACATTGGATGGTAAAGCTTTTTTTTATTATTAAAAAAAATCTTATATTACATATCATTTAGTCCCATTATTTTATAAATTTTAATTTTGTGAAAGTTCTTTACTAATCAGTACTTTTCTAATTTAAATGTAATGTAAATAATTTTAATGATTTGATTTTTTGATTAATTGGACTAGAATACCTCCAGATAATTTGATAGAAAAATGACATTTACAATTTTAGAATGTACAAATTATGTATAATTCTTTTTAAAAAAAGTAAATAAATTTGAAACTTACATGATTTTGTTTTAAATAATAAATTCTATTTTTTTAAAAAAGAATTAATTAGACTTACATACTTTAATATTGTATCTAGCGTTCCTTTTTTGTTTTTGTTTTTTAATAAAAACTTAGGGTAGCAATAGACGATGCAGGCGAATTTATCAGATTGAGTAATGCTAAGTTTTTATTAAAAAAGAAAATCCATACAAAATTGGTGAATCGATCCAAAAAAAGAAAAATAAACGGAAAAGAAAGGAAGTCAGCCCGTAAGAGGAGTCATGCTTCGATTCAGCCAGTCCCCGACTCCGTTTCTTACTCATTGATTCAACATCAAGTAGTCTGTTTAGCGTTTTAGGCCTGAGTTCCGTACCAACAACGGGTTACCGGAGACTGCGAGTACGGGCAAATCGACTCCCACAAAAACCGCCTGCAGATCTTCGACAAATTTCAAGCTAGACACGGGCAACTATTCTATCTTTTCTGATCTATCTTTTTCTTTTTTCGTTTTCATTATTATTCTTCATTTGCTGATCTGAAAATTGTCTGCGCATTTTACGTTCCCGCATTCGTTCGGCATGCTGATTTTTTTGTTTTGCTTGGTTGCAGAGATTATCTCTGCAACCAAACAGTGGTAAATGTTTATCGAATTCTTTAAGTTGGAAGCCAACTGTTGATTGTCGGTGTAGTTTGTTTTCTTTGAATTTCTCCTTCGTTGTAGTTACACATTTTTCTTGGATTTAATTTACCTTCTTTTTGCGTGAACTTATTTTTAACTGATGAAGAAGCCTATAAATTCACGAATAAGACGTCGTGGTTCACAAAGAATGCATTTGGTTCTTGTAATTTTAGACTTCGGACGAATTTGGTTGGTTGGTTGCCACAAAAAGTGACCGCAGTCGTTTTCACTTAAAAAGTGTACATGGGTGGGAGTATTGTGACATTGTCCATAACCGTAAGATCATCTCCCATGATGCTTTTCTTCCTTAACTGAGCTCGTAGATTCCAAAGTACTTATCTGGTTCAGACGATGGTGCGCTTTTCATCTGTCTTCCATGGATTATGAGGAGGTGACATTTCTGTAATCTTTATTGCTGGAGTGTTTGTTGATTATATAATTCTTATTCTCGTTGGGGTCATGAGTAAGGATTTTGTTGAAGTGGATATTAGTTAAGGGTTACCTTCTTTGAAAGATGCCTTTTAGGCTTTACCGTGTTTCAATATGCCTTTTTATGTGCGCTTGTATAACATTTGATAGTGGATTTTGGAATTCAGTAACAATGCATTTGTGGAGACTTGGTTACATTTGAACTTTCTTGCCCATATCTCTCTATAGGGGATCTAATTTTGATAGTCTGCTCACCCTAATGAAAATGCTCATACGCATGATAACTCGTTAGCAAGTGCAAAGCAATCACTAGTATAAGTCAGAGCGTATGTGATTTGTGATTGCGATTCTTTGTTTGGTGTCAACAGAGTATATTTTGGAGAATGATTTAGTTAGTCAAAAATAGTTCGTGTATTGAAGTGGGGAGATACTTTTGCATGTATTATAGCTCATGTTGATGTTGTTTATTCTTATGCAAGTGAGACTGGAATCGTGCCCAGCATCTAGTAGTTATGCACGAAAAATGCTGAGTACTGAAATTCTTTTAGGTTTGTTTGAGGGGATTGCTATTTCATGCTATGTGAAAAAAAAGAGAGAGAATTGTATCAGGCATCAACCATTGAACTCTAAATAAGTTATTTTTTTTCTTCAGTTATTGAGTGATTCATTATATTTTCATATGTAGGCTTGATCTGCCCGGAAAATTCCAAATGATGATCCTAAGAAATAGTTTGTTGCCACAATTCTTTTCTATGTAATGGTAGCTCTTTCTTATTATATTTTTGTTGGGCTGTTCCCCATTTTATCTCTGTTGGTTTTTTTCCCACTGCCTAAATCACTTTTATGATTTGATATGTCCTTGGAATCACTTGTATACAATTTATTCTAAAATCAGTCCGGTTTCCTATTTCATGGGCACTTTTGAATTGTCTTATGTAAATATGAATGGTCTTATCAACATTGGAAATAAACTATAAAGTATTCCATCTTTCTCTTGCCTGATTATACTGTTTGATGCTTTTAAGAAAGGAAGTTGGCTCATTAATGTTTTGGATCTGAACATGGGTTCTTCTGGATATCGAGTCTGATCTTTTAGAATGGTGACTTTTAAAAATGTTAAGGATTCATCTTTAGAACCAGTGATAAGAATTTTAACCATGATATGCTGACTAACAAGAATTTCTTGTTATCTTTTAGATGACTAATAATAATGATGACGCGGAGAATCCAGGAGCTGGTGCAAACCAGAGAGGTCCAGAAGCTGCTACTCCCTCTGGTGAAATACAAACAATCTGGTATGGTAGCTTACTCAAGCAAGTCTCTGTATATGGTATAGCTGCTGGGTACTGCTTATCTGCATCTTTGCTTTCCATCATCAACAAATGGGCGGTCATGAAATTTCCTTATCCCGGGGCCTTAACTGCTTTACAGTACTTCACAAGCGCAGCAGGGGTCCTCATTTGTGGCTGGGCTAAGTTCATTGAGCATGACAGGCTTGACCTTTTGACCATGTGGCGCTTCATGCCTGCAGCAGTTATATTCTACCTTTCTCTCTTCACCAACAGTGAGCTGCTTCTCCATGCCAATGTTGACACTTTCATTGTCTTCCGTTCAGCAGTTCCCATATTTGTTGCAATAGGAGAGACCCTCTTCTTGCACCAGCCATGGCCATCATTGAGAACGTGGATCTCACTTGCCACTATTTTTGGAGGAAGTGTGCTCTATGTTCTAACAGATTACCAGTTCACATTCATGGCTTATAGCTGGGCTCTAGCTTACCTGGTAAGCATGTCCATAGATTTTGTGTACATAAAGCATGTAGTCATGACCATTGGTTTGAATACATGGGGTCTTGTGCTATACAACAATCTTGAAGCTCTGATTCTGTTTCCTTTGGAGCTGCTTATAATGGGTGAATTGAAAAAGATAAAGCATGAAATCACGGATGAGTCAGATTGGTACTCTTTCCAGGTGGTTTTGCCGGTGGGGTTATCATGCTTGTTTGGTTTATCCATCTCTTTCTTTGGATTTTCTTGCCGGAGGGCCATTTCAGCAACAGGATTTACTGTTCTTGGGATAGTGAACAAGCTATTAACGGTTGTGATTAATTTGGTTGTTTGGGACATGCATTCGACATTTGTGGGAACAATGGGGCTTTTAATTTGTATGCTTGGGGGGGTTATGTATCAGCAATCTACAAGCAAAAAGCCTAAAGATGTAAAAGAAGCAAATGCACGAGAGACTGATGAGGATCAACAAAAGTTGCTTGAAATGCAAGGCAACACAGAAGGCAATGGCAATCAGAAGGAAGTTGCAGAATCAGAAGTGGGAAAATGAAAGGGCTTATGTTAAGTACTATCATTTTATTCTTATTGCTGCAAAATTTATTTCTTAGGTCCAGCTTTAATGATCGGCCAATTCTTGGAGGTGGGGACTTCATCTGCTCTACCTTGACAATTTATTTATGAAAAATATACTACTCCCCGAAATGCAGTTTAAGGATGCACTCAGACATGACTGACTGGGTTGAAGTGGCTTTTTGTTTCATCTAAATTCTCAATTCATTTTCATCTCTACGGAAGTTGATTATTATTGTGGACCTGTTCGGCAACATCAATTTGACCTTTGGAAACCTGGTAAAAAAATGTACTATTTGAATTTATTTCATTGTAGTTGTTTGAAAACTTCCCACCGATCCACATGGTCCATGTATTAGTGCCTTTGATCTTGGTATTGATGCATTCCATAAGGCATGCATCAGATAGAGTGAACATTTACAATGATTGGTTAAATTTCTCATGGATTGAAAGGCCTGGTTTTTCCATTCATTATTCTGTTTTTATAAGAACTGGCTTTTCTTATGAAATTCGGATTAATTCTCTCTCTCTCTCTCTCTCTCTCGCACACACGTGTTTATCATTGGTCTTGATTTATTTGTTACTCAGATGCGAAACCTGCCCAACTCCATCTTCATACATGTTTGCCTGATGCGATGATCATGATAGGTCATACCCTTTCCATTCAGAAATATTTCAAAGAGAAACACTACTTTGCCCACCAAACTTGACCGCTCAACTTGACCGCTGGGCAAAAAAAAAATTTTTTTTTTTTTTTACTTAGTGACTAAGGAAGTGATTTTAAGTGTATTGAAATTTTTTTTTTATTTTTTTAAAATTTTTAAATGTATTAAAAAATTATGAAAAGAAAAAAGCAAAAAAAAAAAAAAAAAATTACCGCTGGGCGGTACGCCCAGCGGTAAGGGTGGGAGCCCCACCCTATTTCAAAACAGTCTGAAGACAAACCCCAACCATTCCAAGCGAAGCTAACGACGTTACAAAATAGAACTAGTTGACTTACTTCTTCCCAAATCCAATCGAAAGAAAAAGGGTAACTTTCACTTAAAAATCTGGCTATTCAGTCATGGCTCATAACATTGATTACTGTTCTCTCTATTGATGAATGGAAACTTCATCGAGAGAGAGAGAGAGAGAGAGAGAGAGGGATCCTGCTGAGCAGAACCCAATGGCTTATCTAAGAACGATACCTGTAAATGTAATGTAATGCAAGTTTCCATGTAAGATCCAAAAGTATGTTGGCTAAATCAGGCCATAAAACAGAGACATTTTTATGCATCTACATTAAAGTTTCAGTTGCAAAGGAGACTTTACTTGTCGGACCACGGTCTTGAAGAGAAGAAAGGAGAGCTTGTCGACAGAGAAATACACAAATCCGCCATTGGAGTGAGTCACGAATGATCCGAAACTCTTCCCAACGATGCAGTGCCATGCCATTCCATAAGTTGCATCAAATTCCTACAACAATAATAATCATCAATTCTTTTCTTTTTTTCCTTTTTTTGAAAAAAGGATGTTATATACACTTGTACATACCTTCTTGAGGCACATTGCAAGGTGCGTAGGACTGGGTTTCTTCTCCGGATATGCGTCTAGAAGTGCTCTGGTGTAGCGGAAAGCACGCTCTTGCATCATGGGAGGCATGTCCGCCGATCTCGGCCGTACGTTCAAATCGACGGCTACAGCTGCCAGCTTCAACTCGTTGGACGGAGCCCTTGGCGGTCGTGGCAAAGTTAACTTGTGCCCGTACTGCCCGGGTGGGTATAGCACCCCCTCTGCCTTTTTCTTGGCCAATATCCCTCGTCTCGTTAATCTTTCAGTCTCTGCCTCTAGCCTCTCCATGAGTGAGAGAGAGAGAGCAGCAGAAATATTTGAAATGTTTCAACTTTGACCGGAAGGGGTGACTTGTGTGTGCGATTGTCTATATTTTGCGAGATTTGGGTTCGTTTCTGTATAAGCATATGGCAAATACTAATCTTCCCGTGGGGAGCTCCCCTGTGATTTTTTATTTTTTATTTTTTAATTTCTTGATTAAGAAAATACTTTTTAATAGTGATGTGATTTTTTTTTTATTTTTTAAAAATATTTTAAAATGTTAAAAAAATGTATGTAAGATATAAAAAAAAAACACTAACGGGAGCCCTTGCGGTGAGTCTAGAACTACCCTAAGCATATAATATATTATATGTAATGATATTGCATAAAAATTAAAAGTTAGATAAAATATTATTAAAATATTATTTTTATTTTGATATTTAAAAAATTAAATTATTTATTATATTTTATGAGAGAGTTTAAAAAAATTATAATAAATATATAAAACGAAATAAAATAAAATGATTTGTTTTAGGTAAACAAACTAAGCCTTAAAGAGATACAGTGTACATAGTTGGAGAGTGTTTTGTACATAATGAGAGAGATTACTCTCTGTTAAGATTTTTTTCCAAATGCCCTCTAGATAAGTCTAGCATTATTTAAACCTCTTTCTTTCCATGTATGTTTGTTCATAAAATCCTTCCGACGAGTCAGTGCGAAAGATATACTTTCTATTATTGACATGTCGTGATTTAATTTGTAATGATATTTAATTTTAAAATTATCTTATTAATCAAATTATTTCAATATCAACGATATAGAAAGTATGTGATTCACAGGGACTTATAAATATAATTTTATAATCCCGAATAGTTCCAAATTTTCTAACACACACTCACTCTTAGCACCAAATAAACCATCTCCGATTACATCGCTAGCTGAGTTACCATACGAATTCTCCTGAACCTCCTCTCTTTTTTATTATCCACGTTTAAAATTTCCAAATTGGTGCGCTTGTTAATGTTTGTCGAGGATGGCGCAGAGTCCTGATTCTCTTTAGTTCAGTAGGCTTCATCTCTTGAACAGGGGTACGGTTGATGATGGTCATTGGCATGACGACATTCTCCGTCTGTTCATCTCTCTATATGTATAAGTTAGATTTTTTTATAATAAAAATAATTTTATAATTTAATTTTTTACGTTAAGTCACGTTAATTTACTATTTTTTTTTTTTTTACAATTATAACATTCTCGTAAATAAATAAAAATTGTTTTAACAAATAAAACAATCCTGGGATAAGAATCTCCTTGCAGCAGTATAGGAAAATACTTGACCCACAAAATAAGCCTTCTCGACGTCTGGTTACTTGTATACACACACATATTCACATAAATCACATCGATAGCACAGCACACCCACTTCTTAAGAAAACCCTAAAACCCGCTCTGAGAGTGCAATTCCATCAGTCTTTTAATTAAAACGCTCCCTTAGCCATGGACGCTCAGAGAGCTCTGCTTGATGAACTAATGGGTGCAAGTATTTCCCTCTAAACCCTAATTCCCGTTTATTCAATGATTCTATCTGTTATTTGATGCTTATATGAAATTTTTGGTTTATTTAGGGTTGTAATTTTTTTTTTTAAATTCTGATTTAATTAAATATGTACATCAAAAGGCGGATCTTGTTTTCGATTTTTATCTTTTTGGTTTGCTTTTGGCGAATGTTTTAGCTCGTAATTTGACGGATGAAGAGAGAAAGGGATTCAAGGAGATTGCTTGGGATGATAAGGAGGTTTGTGCTTGCTATATGGTTCGATTTTGTCCGCATGATCTCTTCGTCAATACGCGGAGCGATCTAGGTGAGCCGAAATGATAGCTCTACCTGATTTCGCCTAGTGTGAGATTCCCTTTTGTTGCTGAGAAAACACAGGAAAATAGAAGAATATTAATTTACTTGTGATTGCTTGTTTACAGCTATTTATCACCTGCAAGTTAAAGTTTTGCCCCGGTTTAATTGATAAGAATACTCGGTAATGAAATGGAGAATAACTAGAATCTTGGAAAGAATGTGTTTACTATGTCGAGTCTTCTAATTTAATATAGCTAATCATGTTTGTTTGGCTCAGTGGCGAAAATGTTTTAGTTACTCGGCTTCCCAAATTTTGGTTTAATTTCTTTTGCTATGTTTATCAACATCCAATTGGAGCATTTGTTTTTATGTTTGCTGAGTGCAAGATTTGACTAATTATTGCCTGTTGTCCTTTTGTTGCAGGACCTTGCCCTAGAATACATGATCCAAAGCTGAAAGAAAGGTGATTGATTTGAACTGTTAGTTATGAACTGTTGTTTGCATTTTCTTCCCAGGTTTACATTGTATGTGTTCATGATTCATGCAATCAGAAAGTACTTGTTTGGTTGTCAAATGTATTGCCTTTAAGCTGTGAAAGATTTGGTCTCATATTGTGACAGCGAGCTTACTTGGATCTTAAAGTTTTTAACACTTGATCAGAACGACCAGTTTATGTTGAGACAATGGATCTTGTATTTATATGATTACGTTTGCTGCTTATGTGTGGTGTAGGATGGAACATAGATTTGCCTTACATGGTATGCTAAGCTGTTGCTGGTTTTTTCGTTTTCGAGGTAACTGATCTAAGCATTATGATCAGATATGTGCAAGAAGCGGAGAATAAATTATTCTTCTAAATCAGCAAATTAATAACAGGCTGTTTATTTGGATCGTGTTTTAAGTGCTTAGAATGTGGGTCATGTGAAATTTCATGTTTAAAGTCAAATATTATTTTCATGCTTCTATATGCTTCATATTTACTAAAAGCACTGAATATTTGCAGTTATTGGAACTAAAAGTGTTGCTGAGTTCTCAGTTCTGCATTAGCTAGGGATGTAGGGTACTCTGCTTCTTTTGGTTCTAATGTTGTCTCTGTCTTATTGTTAATTCTCCCAGAATATGGCAGTGGAATCCTTGGAACAATATATGTTTGCCAGAGTATGCAATAATAGAACATTAAAGCTAAACTTGGCTACCCATAAGTACCTTTTAAAATATTAGATTTTCTGGATATATTTCTTTCTGCACTTGTGGCCAATGATGTGACATCATTTTATCTATTTTGAAATATATCATGCCATATGTTTTATACAGAAATAATTTTGCTCATTTTACATCAAAATTTTCCTCTTAATACCTGAAATTTTAAGATTTTAAAGTGCAGAAGATGTTGGTGGTCATTGTTGTCTGTATTTTTGGCAACTGCTGTGTCTGTGGTACCTGTAAATGCACTTCTTACATATTAGATTTGTATTTCTCACTCAATTTGTTGGGTCTTTTGTAGTTTGTGCATCATGTTATCTCACAACCTGCAATAATATTTTTTCTTGGTTATAATATGATTCTTCAATTGTATTTCTGTATTTCTGGGCGTTAATGGGTGTTTTATATTTTGGTGGCTCTAGTTTTGAGAAGTCTCCAAGACATGATGCATATGTGCCAAAATTTGAAGCTGAACTTGCTCAGTTTTGCGAAAAATTGGTGGGTGCCAAGTTTTCTTTCCACGTCCCCCCCCCCTTTCCCCAAAAAAAGTCTATAATTCCATCATAGTACTTGCCCTATTGTAGGTGATGGACTTGGATAGAAGAGTTAGGCGTGGGCGTTCTCGCCTTGCTCAAGAGGTGGAACCCACCCCAGCACCTCCACTATCAGCTGAAAAATCTGAACAGTTCTCCGTGCTGGAAGAAAAGATAAAGAACCTGCTGGAACAAGTAGAGGCCCTTGGTGAAGCTGGGAAGGTTGATGAAGCTGAAGCACTCATGAGAAAGGTGATGTTGGTGTGTTTTGTTAATCATCAATACCACGTATTTAGACTCTTGAATGAGTTACCGGCATCGTCCAAACAGAGAGACAGACGGAAATAGCACTCCCAAATAATACCAGAAAGGCAACTTATACTTTCTAATCAATTCTTTGATTCCCTCCATGTTATTTTCTTATCGCATTCGTTAGATTCCCCTATTGTAGAAAAATTCAAATTTTTGGTCCCAATATTTCTAAGCTGCATCAGATTGAGGTTTCTGGATGTTTAATGTCGAGAGTTTTGGTTAAATTTCTTTTATAGGTGGAGATGCTAAATGCTGAGAAGACAGCCTTGACCCAGGAACCCCAAAATGATAAAGTGCTAATGCTTGCACAGGAGAAAAAGATGGCTCTATGCGAGACCTGTGGCTCTTTTCTAGTAGCAAATGATGCTGCTGAGAGAACCCAATCTCACGTCACAGGGAAGCAGCACATTGGCTATGGCATGGTCCGGGATTTCATCGCTGAGTACAAGGTGAGAACCTCTCCCTAAATAAGTTTATGGAAGAGATTTATTTATCCTCTTTTTGTGATGAAAGAGCATGGCTTGTATTCCAGGAAGCTAAAGAGAAGGCAAGGGAAGAGGAAAGAATGGCTAGAGAGAAAGAAGCAGAAGAGCGGAGGAAGCAGAGGGAGAAGGATAATGAGAGGAGAAGTGGTTCGGGTGATAGGGACAGGCATCATGATCGTGATCGAGACAGGGAGCGGGATAGATACAGAGAACGAGACCAAGATCGTGAAAGGTCAAGAGATGGGAATGTTAGAGGTAGTCGGGATGGAGGGAGAGAG
>QEOT01005602.1:0-28922 GCA_003123785.1 Pterocarya stenoptera | reverse complement strand
GCAAAAATTTCTTACATTTTTAATCTTATAAAGTGATACAATTTAGAGCTTATAATTTTGAATGCAAAAGATAGGCTCCAGCATCGAGCTTCCATTTCTTCCGTGATATAGAGATCAAAATAATAGCAACCCCAGAACAAAGGTGTTATCAGGCAAAAGTTCATCCAATTTTGACATTGAAAATTCTCAGAAAGGAATCTTCACTAATCTAAACTTACACGCCGCATCTTACATACAAGGTTTGCTGTTGGAAGATCAAGCTGGTTTCCTGAATCTGATTTCAGAAGATCTTTCAGCTGCTCTCTTGGGGTAGAAAGGCAAGTGTGGAATGTGGCAATGACCGGGGGGATTGGCATTGATAGCGCAGAAAGCACATTACTAAGATACTCAATATCCACTGATAGCTGTTGGGCTCCACGATCTGATATGTACTGAATTCCCCGCAATTGGTCCATGTAAAGCGCAGTTGCACCCTCTGCAACCTATAATACAGAATAAACAACACCCACAGGCAAGTTGGTCCAGTAAGTTCATGTGCAGGCATAAAATCAAAGAATTGTGTTTCAAGAAGAATAATTATCAGAATAAAATATAAGGGAGTGACTTTTATCCAAAGCTTCAACGCATCAAGTGGGTTCTCAAGTACCATATCAAGGGATTGTGCATATGCATGAACCACCTAGGCCAAGATTATCTGATCATAATCTGAATAATTAAGGTCAGTCCAGAAGATACTGAAGAGGGGTCAGGGTTTGATGCCCAACCTTTTAAGTTCCAACTTCAAGTGAAAACCCACCAACTGATCACTGAGAAAAGCATACTGGTGTCCTCTTTTTAGGAATTACTGTTTTCTTTGCAATAATCAAATAGAAAAACAAGAAAAAGGAACTTTAAGCCAATCAGACTATCCACATCGCCCAAGTTCCCAAATGGCACCCATATATTTTATTTAGGTTGGAACCAATTTGATACTACATCTGCATTTATTTACAAGTCAAACATTTAAAAACAATAATCAAGAACAACAAAGATGCTCAACTGCTCATAACAGTTTTTGCACCGAGATTAACAACTTTTGCTATTTGGTATTTGATTGGTTACCTTGAACATCCATTCTGTTGCAAAAAGCTGTGCCTCATCATTGTTTGCATCATTGTTGGAGATGCCCTCAGCAAGTGGCTCCAACTGCTGGGGTAGCGTTAATAGATATTCACCAACACTAGTTACATAGGACTGGGGGTATGCACTGAAGGTTGGAAGAGGAAAAGCACTTTGTTCCTCAATGGACGCCCAAATTGGCAAACGAGATACATCACTGAGGCGTTGCCGTACTTTAGATATGAGGACATCATATACAAGTTCATTCACCGCATCAACAAATGCTGCAACCCTCTGAGATGCAAGTGGAAGTGAATGGAATCGGGGATCTTTAGACTGCAAGGCAACAAGAGATAATATAACTATACATGAGAAGGAAAAAAGAAAAATTCCAAGCCAAAGAAAAATTTAGAAAAAACGGAGACATTGGGTGGGAACAATCAAAGAAAAATGACGCTACCATTTATGGTCTAAAAAAGAAAAAAAATAAAGAAAATAAAGAATATGAGATTGTCCAGTTAAAATATAGTTTTATTTTAGTTTCGCATCAAATGCTTAGATCCTTTAGTTGCTTGCTAATTTTGTTTCCTTTTCCTTTTCTTGAAAGGTGTCTTTTCATCAGCCATTTTTCCTAAGCTTTTTTATTTATTTTTTAAGATGACACACTTATCAAACTATCAGGGGTCTTGCACGTTCCATCCAAATTATCAAAACTGACACATTGCACCCTGCAGCTACAAAAGACTTATGCTTTGCATTCTCATCCAATTCCAGCAGTTAAGATGGATGAAAAATAGATGATAATGCACAATCTTGGCCGCCATTTCCCGTCACACATTGCACCCTCCAGCTACAAAGTGCACAACCCATGACAGTTTTTTTATAGGTAAACAACCCATGATATTTTGAGGGTACAAAGTGTATTTTTACTTTATTTTTCCGTTAGGATGTTTGGGTTGGAGTCCAGTAGTTTTATAGCCTCTTCTCAATGTTCCATTGTCTTCATTTTTATCCGCAGAATAAAATGAAAATTATGTTTTACGCTTAAAAGTATTGAAATAAAAGATCTCAGGTATGACATTAACATCCAGATTTCCCTAGCAAATTGAAGGAAGAAAATATCTCTACCTGATTTAAAAGATTAAAGAGTTTCTTGGCCTTCTCGGGAACATCAACGAGCCGCACAGCTGCCACATCCAAGGCAGCCCTTCCGCCCAAAGACAACTCATCAGTTCCATGATCACTGACAAAATGTGACTGATTTTGGTCCAGACTTGAACCAAATACTGAAAGAGAGAAACTTGTGCTCAACCTAGCAAGTGTAGCTCTCAAGGAAGCTTCAAAGACAGAGGACCTGCTTGTTAAACAATCTGCAACTGTGAGGATCTGCAAAGCCCCTTGGACTATGGACCACTCCTCCTCATTGGAGATCAAGTCAACTTTGCGTACATTTTGGTTTCCGTCCTTTTTGTCTGATCCCGTTTCCTTCTTTAAACCAACACCATCAACACCATGATCCACTCCACATACAACTCTTAAAGATTTAAGTGTTTCTTGGAGGGTAGAAATGTACTGTAACATTATGTCATCAAGTGCAAGAATTAGCTCATCAGCTTCAGATCCACCGGTAAAGCTGATGCACCTCTCAACAGCTGCTTCAAGAAGGACAATAACTTGGGGAATAGATTCCTCCATTCTACGAACAGTTTCACTGAGTTCAATTCCCTGGGCACCGACACCACGAGTAACTGCTCCCCTCAGATCCACTGCTCCAATCTCAGAGGAGAGGATGGCACGCTCCATCTGTCCATAACTGCAACACATATTTAACGATTAATTAACAAATTAAAAACCTTGGGATCCATTGTCCAATTAATTACATTTAAAGCGAAACAAATGCAAATCAGAGAGAGTTGGGTGTGTGGAGAAAGAGAAATGATATTTGCAGTTGCGGAGTGCGCAAGCGCAAGCGCTGCGCAATCCTTTGAAAAAAGTAAGTAAATACAGGATTCAAATGAAAAAAAAAAAAAAAAACTAATTTTTTAATAGTGAACCCCACTCTTTTTCAAAAGGATTGCATGCCGCTTGCACACTCTACTACTGTATCTAGCATTACTCATGGAGAAAATAGCATACATTTACGTTGCTTGAAATCCAATGTTCTATAGTCAAATCATTTTGGAGAAAATAAATAAAATAAATGTAGAAAATAGTATATTACAGAACATCGATAAAAAAATAAAATAAAATAAAAAACAAAAAATCTCAATCATATTCATACTGATGTCCGTAATCACATTTGTCAGGGTTCCCCATGTGTGTCCAAAGATGAAGCTATAATGGGAATTTAAGGATAATAAAATGCACATATACTGCAAAGTTAATATCTTTGTAGTTTAGTTTCAGTTTCACCTCTTTTTGAATGCATCGTAAGGAAAATACAGTGCTTTCAGGGTGTCCATCAAAACTCGGAGATCTGATTCTGAAAACAAGTGCTGAATATTCCTTGCAAAGGTCCCCGTCATATTGTGTAATTCAATCAGAGTCTCCAGGTGCTTAGTCTGAATTTTAATACCCTTTGGCATATCTCCAGATAGGATATCCAAAATACCTGAAGTTAAAATAGGAAAGTTAGGATCAGATATTCTGTTCCTGAGTTCAAAAAAGTAGAAAAAGTTTATTCAATCCGTGCAATAAATCTAACCACAACTTGGAATCAAATTTAAAATCTCAGGCTTTATTACTACCACATGCCACTAAGGTTTAGGTCCACATGCCATTAAGATTAATATGAGGAACAGTATCAGATCATGTAGAACATTTAAAGTTGAAAGCATAACTATGATCCTCAACAACAAACTATGAAGATGTCAGATACAACCTTTAGCTAATGCTTTTGTTTCAGGAACAACATTTCCAGTAGCAAGGTTGATACGAGAAACAAAACTCGACCCTACGGCTGCCATTGTCTCAATTAGTAGCTTCGGGACAAGAGTTTTATAATCATCTGGAAAAGCAACCATACACCTGCAAACAATAGTAGAAGTTGAAAGCTATAATTCCACAGCTGAAAAATAACACCATTTTTTGTATGAACATCAAGCAATACATTCTGAGCTGCAATAAGCATGTAGCAAGAAATCCATATAGGAAACAACAACTAATCTGAATGAATAAGACTTCTAAAGTATTCGCAATGTGCAATGCCTATTGTGGCAATTAACTGACAATCATAGCAATTAATCTACTACAATTGTCTGTTTGTTAACCAGGAAAGAGACATCATTATACAGATATAAATCAAAGACATATATGCGTGTGTGTGTGTGTGTGTGTGTGTTTGTGTGTATGTCCATCAACACATTAATATATAGTTTAGAAAACTATGATTATTGAGATAAGAGATAAGAGAGGAAATTATATCTTAATCACTTCAAGGTTCAGAGGCAAAAGTCTGTCTGTGAAAACTTCATTACTTCAAGAATGTAGGACAATTTGTAACAATTTAAAAAATCCTTTTATTTAAATCTCAACAAAATATGTGCCATAAAATATTTCAACATTGAGAAGCACGAACTATACCACTTCCATTCCTGTTCAAGATAAAGTAGCAATTCATCGTAAAAACTTGGCAACCAACTGGAGAATGAAATTGAAGGTGAACTTGATTGGAACTCATTACTACTTGATAGCTTTTCCACTTCATTCCTCTCACTAGCCAGCCTATTAGCTCGCTGTTTTGAGTCAAAATCTTCCCAGAGCTTCTTTATGGACTTGAGGTGAACTTTTGAATAGTGTAGCTCTAAAGACTTAAATCTTCCAATTCGAATGAGTATTCCCCGCAAATCTTGGGCAACATCAACCTGCATAATAATAGCAAGTGATAATACCTTAAATAATCTATTTTGTGTAAGACACATGGAGTGAACTGCAAAACAGAAGACTACAAGCAAAAAGACAAGGTTCTGAAGGAAATTCTGACCTTGCGGTTCGATAATGCATCTGTTAGACGAGGCTGCACCATTGCATCTAATCTATCTTCTAAGACCTCAAGTTGCTTCCTAACATTAGCAAATTCAGCAACCTAAAATGAAGAGTCAAAAGAGATCAAATCATGAAATTTCATGAGTAATGAACTCACCACATGATGTAAAGAGCCCAAAGAAAAATTTTACCTCCCCAACAGCAGACAAGCAATGCCTCATATTGGCCAAGGTGTCTGCAGCCCGAGGAAGATCACCACTGGCAAAGACATCCTCCACAGTTGAACTTAATTGTGTTAAGCCAGCAGCATCCTGTTATTACACGCAAACGAATCAATCAAACAACCTTCCTGTGCTACACTTAATAAATTCTGAGACTAAAACACACGAGAACCAGGATTTTTCTTTACCTGCAAAGTTTCATACGCTGCTTCCATTCTCTGTTTGACAGTATCAACTTTAGCAAGGGCAGCTATAGATTCTGCCGAGGATCCCTCTGCCTGAAGATGATGACAACAAAATGCTTGAGAGAGAGAGAGAGAGAGTTGTATCGTGCATACATACTTGATAAACATGATACCTTCCAGCTGCCAGAAGGACCTTTTATGTTGACATAAAAAAACAAGCTTTTCCATAAAGTGATTGCCAAAATAAATATCTCACTTAAGGGAAAGTCATTTTCAACGGTTTCACTTCTCAATATTAGTTCATACGCACTGATAAAAAAAAATATTAGTTCATACGCAACTTTTCTTTTTTTTTCTAACCAATTTATAAGCAGCACCCCCTATGCCACTGCGGAACCCATTATGTAGCATTTGGCATAATTGTGACACGCCAGCTAGAAAGCTCACAAAGAATATAGTAGGCTTTTATAATAATGAGGAACACAACAAACACAAAAAGTACAACCAACCAGTGTAATGCTAGAACAATACCAAAAGAATTAACTATGATAAGGACAGTGTGAACTGGCTAGTTCATTTCCCTGGAGTATCAGTGAAGCCTTCCGAATTTGGGTGCAGCATTCCAAATAAAAGCATGTGACGCGAGTCTCAGCAATTTCTATTGGACATCAATTTTATTGGAACACTGGCATTGCCATCAAAAGTAAATATTCTGTCCAGGTGAACCACATTAGACAGCTTCACACTATCTCATCATGTTCTCAATATATCAGTTTCATCACCACATCCATGTAACACTCACTAGTGCTGAAAAAAACATAAGAATAGATGATGATCGATAGTATGCTGATTCTACGGAAGGGTATGGTAGGACCTCTGGCAGCCTTTTCCAAGCTGCTGGCATCTTCACCAAACAAGGTTAATCGAACCCATGCTTTGCACCCAGTATATTTGCACCTGAACAGTAATGCTAAATTACCTACTACATCCAAGGAATATACAAGATGCCTGACATATGCAACTTATAAACCAATGATGCCATATCAACAATGTTCTTCATTAACCCAACCTGAAAACTGATGGGATCGGATGGAACTGCTCAAACCCAAGCAAAGAGCCCACATCAAACATCACAACCTTAATAAAGCCATCTTATAAACAATCTCCCCCTAGTATTCTGCAACCATTGCCGCACTCAGATGTTTAACAAAGTTTTGCTAAGCAGATAAACCGGATGGACTCTTTCCTATAAGTCCAGAAAATTTAACGCTGAGAAGATGCTAATTTAAAATATATCAAAATCACATTTTTGAGCAACAAATGGAGAATCTCACAACCATAATTCGATTTAAAATTGGAAGTTGTTGGTCCTTGAGATTTCCTATTATTAGAAAGTCATCTCAACTAGGCATAGTTTTATTACCCTAGCCACATATAACACTCGCATATTCTCAAATTCCAAATAGTGAAAACCCCAACACCTCAATGCCAAAACAAATCACAACAGGTAGATTCAAGCACAAATCCGTAAAGCACACCTTCTCTATAGGCACTCTCAATTGGCAAATAACATAAATCTAACACTTGAAACCTGAATCACGTTTAGGTCACCCCATTCCTCAGTAACCAAACAATACCACCCAACAATAATCAAACAGAAATGACACATCTTAACCACCAAAAAGCGCAAATATAACCATGCAAACTTCAATTTCCTCCGAATTGCCACATTTTTCTCTACGAACAGTCCGCATATTGGTAACGTTTGCATATTCTCAATTTCTGAATAACGAAAACCCCAACACCTCAATGCCAAAACAAAGCTAAACATACGACTCAAGCACAAATCCGAAGAACACATCTTTTCTTTACCTGTTAGGAGAAAGTGGGTTCAAATAGTTGTACTAGGCACACTTCTAGCGAATATATCCACACTCTCAATTGCAAAATAACATGAATCTATAACCTGAATCTTGTTTAGGTCCCCACATTTCCTCAGTAACCAAACAATACCCCCCAAACAAAAAAGATACAAATCTAGCAATGCAAACTTCAATTTTCTCCGAATTGCAACATTTATCTCAGCGACCAAGCACAAAAAATTGGGATATTCGTAGATCTTTCAATTAGTACCTTCTTGAGCTTCTGGAGGATTCCGGAGACAGCCGAGCGGAGAGAGACGGCCTCGTCACGGAGGCGGATGATGTCACGGTTGGCACGTGGCACGCGGAGGAGAGCGGAAGCGCTCTGCTCCTCGAGAGAGGCGGCGATCTCTTCGGAAACGATCTGGAGCTTCATCTCCAAATCGCCCAGGTGCTTGTCGAGCAAGTCTTGCGGGTGCCGGCTCTGAGTCGCCGAGTTTATCCATTTCTTCGCGTCGAAGTTCTCGCTTGAAAACGGACCTAGATCCAGCATCATGGTGACTGAGTTTGGTAGGGGGTCGTGCGAGCTCACTGGGGTTTCAAGGGTGAGCGGTGATGGGCTTTACAGTTGGGGAAGGGACAGTGACACAGATGACGGTTACTTCTTGTTCGAAAGAGGGGTATGAATAATAACATTCTCGAGATTTGGGATCTTAAGGAAAATTATTTAAAGTTCAGGGGATCGAGACATTTTTCTAGAACATAAAATGATAAACGACACTCGTTTAGGGAATGAGAATTGTTTCATAAACAAAGTCATTATATAAAAATAAACTTATAAATTAATGCGATTTATGAGATATGTTATATTTATTTTTTAATAATATTAATTTTGTAATTTAATATATTATATCAAATCATATCAATTTATAAATTTATTTTTATGTAATATTTTTATAATTAAAATATTTTCCTTACGAGTATATTCAAAACGTTCGAGAGTTTTGGCCACAGAAATTTGTTACTTATAATTCTGCATATTCTCATAGAAAAATTCATATTCATAAGACAACATATTATTATTGTGTAAATTTTTTATATCAATTAATATAAAAAATAAAAAATAACGACACATCTACAATTCTGTTATAGCTTCGAAAACAATCGAATGGAATAGTACAACCACATCGATTGGTTACAAGAAGCTATGAAATACTTTTAATTCGATTATTTTTTATGTCTTTTGAGTTTTAATGTCTAATAATAATTAATATCTTTATACAATAACTTGTAAATAATAAAACTTAGCCAAATGCTATCTATTAGGTCTCCCACTATCAAAACACTCTCTTTGATTCTCTTTCGTCGCATATATTGTAGGAATAATTTTATTTAAAAATCTTTATACTACATATATTTTACATGATATAATTTGATTTAAAATATAAATTTTCATCTTACAAAACAACAATGTTATATAGATAGTATGTGGTGTAAATACCTTTAAATAGCACTACTATATGTCGTAGCCATATAAATATATACATGTATAATGTTGCCTAATTATTGTGCCCACTATCTATATGCATAATCTCAAATGGGGATGATTGAATATAACTTTAGATATAAGATGAATATTTTAAACTGTTGGAAAGATAATCTTGAAAAAAAACGCTAGTTTGCATGTCATTTGACCGCTAATGTATTTCTATTAAAAAAATGACTACCAATAAATTAGTGTATTTTTTAAGAGTAATGTTATTCATCATCTTCTTATCATTTCATTATGTGACATTAGATAATTGAAGACTATTTATTAGTGAAATACACAATAATATAATAAAAATTATAATTAAATTAAAATTTAAACGAAGTCATATTGGACTAAGGTACGAAAATATCGCTCTTTTTAAGAAAATTCAAGTCCTTTGCGGTGTACAAAGTCTCAAATTAACCGGTGTAACAGAAATCTTTTTGACTTGACTATTCCAAAATACAATACCTAACTGATCGTCGTATAACCTGAACCAATTTTATATAAGTGGTTGAGCCCAAAACTCCACTCAAAGAATACATTTCTATTATATGGAAAAGCTCTCAAAAAAATATATACATACTTTGTCTCTCTTTTATTCAAACAAAATTCAAGGTTTCATCTGATAAAGAAAAGTAATAATATCACTCTGCAACCAACACTATACTGTTTATGCCAACCTCTATTCAATTTAAAAAGGAATGTAGACATTAATGCTAAGAAACAGTACAACAACATTCATTACCAACTTAAAAGTAAAACCGACCTGCAGAAAATATTTTAAAAAAAAAATTTTAATGTTAATGGAAATGTTGATAACGAACATTACACGAAAGAAACGTATAAAGGCCATAAAATCGGTTTTACCGGTTGTTTTAACAAAAATAAAAGTAAAAAATAAAAAATAATGGCAATAAAATAATTAGAAACTAATGTTAATAATCAAAGGATTCGGCTACTGGCAAATCAAGAGGATAAAAGCAAGTTTAATAACGTTCAATTAATAAATCTCATAAATTCTAATAATTATTTAAAAAAATATCAATATTATTTATTATATTTTATTTATAAATTTATCTGTCACACCATAGACAATGAGATTATGAGACACCCAACAATAAAAACTAGGCGGGACAGTAGCACGACTCGTCTTGAAAGTCCCTCTGAACACTGTTTCAAGACGGTGCCTTTGCCGAGGTAGTGCTTGGATTCAGGTGAGCCATATAATTTGGGTTGAGGCTTGAGATGTAACCAAGCAAAATCAGGCCCAGCTTTCTCTCAACCAACTTGATGGGTGACAAACAGGGGGCATATGGGCTGGCTAAGCCCAAAATACATGATCAACTTATTTCCTTGGACTACTAGCTTCCACTATTACTATTTAGAATTAATCTTTGTATCAGCCTACACATCACACACCATAACTTTTTTTTATTTTTTTTATTTGTTTCTCTTATTAAATGTGTATTATATGGATGATGAATAAAAAAATATAAATATTTCAAGAAGAGTAAAATAAAAAAAATTGAAAAATAAATAAAAATAAATAAAAAACATATTGGTGTGTGGTGTGTAGGCTTATGCATAGCAATGCTCTACTACTTAATTGTTACTCTTACTTATATTTCTTTTTTCTTTCTGGAAAATATTATAATTAATTTAGCAGTTGTTGCGATTTTTATTCTCTTTAATTTAGCTTATATTTCTTTTCTGTTTTATAAAATCTTCATATATAATTTACGGTATTCTTCCCTTAGTAATTGAGTCAGTCAATAAAATTTCTGAAATACCGTTCTCTTTTATGAGACCAAAATAAAGCCCCCCTAATTAAATACGTATGCCAACATTGCTTTCAATGATATAACCAAAAAAAAAAAAAAAATTAAATAAATAATGATATTGCAGTTGTGAGTGTGCAAATGTCATGTAATTATTTTGAAAAAAATGAATAAAATGAGACTCACATAAAAAAATTAATTTTTTAATAGTAAACTTTACTATTTTTTAAAGCGATTACACAGAACTTATGCATTCCACGATTATACATGACATTACTAAAAAAAATACTAATTATTATTCATTTTAACAACCTCTCACATTTTATGATGTAATATGAAATGATTAGTTAATAAGTTGAAAATAATAATTAAGTTTTAAGTTTTTAATATCATATAACATATTTAGAAAGATGATGATAAAAAAACGGTTATCAGTATCATTACTCAAAAAAAATATTTTTTATTTTATTAAGAATTCGGTTAAATATAATTATTTTTACGTACTCTTTATGTATTTTAAGATTGGCCAAAAAAATTATTTTATATTAAAAAAAATGACGCAACCAATCACATTAATAGAGTGTGCAAGAAAGTATTCAAAAGTGACTGCACATATAATTTTTATTTTATTAATGTGATTGGTATTAAGTGCAAGAAGCATTTAATTAAGCGTGGGTAATGATATACACAACTCATTTTTACAACACATTTCATAATAATGTTATAAGATGAAGATATTTTTGTAAAATGATCTTATTTTTATAAGATATTTTATAAAAATATTCATCATTTATTATGTAAAATATTGCAAAAAATGCTGTGTATAAATCATTTTCCTTTAATTAATACTTGTAATGACTTCTTTAATGATCATTTATTTAATCTTTTCCAATGGATGACAATCGGTAGAATGATTCAAGGATGGCATCAAGGACAAAATATTATCGCAGCTCAAGGATCAAATCTTATGTCAATTCACTGTCAAACTATTCCGTTGATACCGAAGTATTTCCAGGTACTATATACTTAACACTCTTAAGCACGCTAGCCTTATTTTGTTTTGATTGGGATTGGTAACTAGTGGAAACACAAAATTCTTATTTTATTCTTATAATTTTTTTAAATTTTTATATAAAATATAATAAATAATTTAATTTTTTTAAATCTTAAAATAATAATAATATTAAAATATAATATTTTAAACTTTTATATAAAACTAAAAATTATTGTCTCAGCCCCAAACCTAACTGGCTATAGTTTTCCTTCTTCTTTGTGTTTTTTTCTGACCATTTTCTGTCTGTCTTGTCTTTTCTTTTTCTTTTTAGTTTTTATGAAATTTCTCAGTTTCCTTTTTTCGAGGTGAGATCGCGGGCTTACTGTAAGGCTATGTCTGCTTTCAAAATATTCTTATTTTATCTTATTTCAATTATTATAAATTTTTTAAAAAATTTTATATAAAAATATAATAAATAATTTATTTTTTTTTAATTTTAAAATAAAATTAATACTAAAAAATATTTTATAATAATATTTTATTCAACTACTATTTAAAACATCTTATCTCATTTTATCTAAACTACCCATCCAAATCTAACCTAAGATGTACTTTTTACTATTGAGTCCAATTTACAGAGGGATTTTTATTTAAGTGAGATATATTAATAAAAAATTAAATAATTTTATGTAAATTTTATATTTAATATTATTTTAAAAAGAGCGTGCGTTATTGTAAATGGAAGTGTGCTGTGATAATAAAATATCTCCACAACTTCTTACTATTTATATAATTTATACACATCATATTTTTTTTTATTTTATCAAATTTTTATTATATGAATAATGAATAGAAAATTTGAAATAATTTAAAAATAATAAAATTAAAAAAAATTTAAAAATTTAAAAAAATATAGAGTGTAGAGCATGGTGGAAGTTGTGTAGCAAAACTCGCTGGGACAAAGCTGCCAACTTTTACAATCCCCTCCTTTCCCATACATACACTGAGCTACCTGTGACATCCTAATTCCCATGTATGAAAACGTGAGAATTGTGACGTCGGGATGATGATAACACGGATCACACATCCCAACAATAAATGCCAAGTGTATGTACATGCAACGGTGTACAGCAAAAACGTAACGGATAATATGAATAAAGCAACCAAGTACTAGAATTATATAATACAAATATCCAAAAACAAAAGCATTGTAAAAGAAATACCACTATCACATTAAAATAATACAAGGATGGAAAATACAAATACAAATGATTCTAGATCACTCATTCGGCTTAACCAAATCCTCATACTCAACATCTGCATCATTAACATCAAAATTTACGATACCATTTATATTATCCGCTGCATTTTTACTGTACACCGTTGCATGTACACACACTTGGTACTTATTGTTAGGATGCGTGATCCGTGTTATCATTATCCCGACATTACGATTTTTGCATTTCCGTACACAGGAATCGAAGCGTCACATACTAGTATTTACATACTTTCTCTCCGTTTTTTTTTTTTTACAATAAGTTGAGGCAGTATTTACGTTCCATAACTGGTAAACAAAAGCATAAAAAATATCGCCAGGAAACAAGGAAAATAAACAGTAATTCCACTCACTGTATTTCTGCATAAAAAAACTTGGAAGAGTAATCAATCTAAACCAGGGTTTAATGTACTGTGTTTCTCTTTCTTTGTTTTTGTTGTTTTTCCACTAACATTAGAGTCAAGACTAATCACCACAGATGCATTTATTGTGGGTGCGGGAACCCAAGGTAATCGAAATCTTGTAATTATTTTAAAGTCTAAAGTTACGTAGGCACGATATTCTTATCTTATTATAAAATATATGTCATTAAAAATTAATATTTATATAAGAAATTTTAAGATAGGATGAAAGTACCATATCATGTGTCCTCTAATTTTCAATACTGCAGTGACCATCAAACAGAACAAAAGAGGTGGTGGGACTGAAGCATGACCAACAAATATAGATAACGTTTGTGCATTCCTAGAACAGGCAGTTCACATCAAACCAATAAAACCAGAAGAGGAAAGGAAATTTCCGAGCGACTTCTTCCTTTTAGGCCTTTGGTCGGGTGGGTGCATGTGGCCCTTCGCAGTGCCCTTGTTTGTTGCCTCAGCACAGCAACATTTCAGGACAGTGGGGCAGATCATCTAGATCATGGGTTGCCCAGATCAATGCGAAACTTCGTTTTCTTTTCTTCTTTTGGATAATGATTGCTTTTGTACGAGCCAGTTTCAAAAGGTCCAAAGGGCGAAAGTCCTGTGAGAATAAGAAACCATTTCTATCGAAAGCTTATAATTGTATGGAAGGAACCAAGCTGCACACGAGAAGAATTTGTCGTTTTGGAGGTGTTTTCCTTTGTCATCTTGGATGTCAATGCTACAATTTCGATTGATGTGACTCTGCCTGCAGGCGCATGAAAACAAATTTCCTCATACTTTATAGGCCTTTAGATCTCTAAGGGTTCTTCTGCCCACTGGATTTGTCAATCGTAACCAAACTTAAACCTATCAAGAGAAAGAAAGAGAGATGTCGAGATTGCGAGAGCGACAGACACCACATTCTACCTCAGAAAAATATAAATTTTCATTTGGAGACACGAGATTTTCTCACCAAACACGTGCTAATCACTTAATGGTTAAGAGAAACATTTTAAATATAAAGAGATTATACAAAATTAATCATAAACTGATGTAACTTTATATAGTACGTCAAAGTTATTTTTATTGTAAATTATATATAATAAATCTCCTAAAACTATATCAGTTTATAAGTTTATTTTTATGTAATCTATTTATTTATATAATAATTCTCTTATTAATAATGTTTTCTCGACCCATGTCATAATCTACAAGTAATACCTCAGCTTATTTTTTTAATCGGTACTACGCTAATGCATGAATATTTAAATGATTAATTACAATGCGTGTCTCGCATTACCAGAACATATTTTAATTATTTGCTTTAATAGATTTATTTTATTTTATTCTTCTTCTTCTTCTTCTTTAGAATAAATAAATAAATTAGAGGAATATTCTCACTATGATGAATGTGTAGACGTCTCTGATCAAACCTGCATGGAAAATAAAGTTGCAGTAAGATGGAACCTTTTCGTTTTCCCACTTGCCATTGTTCACCAATCACATATATATCTTTATTTAAGGATGATTATTTGGCTAATAAAAAATGTGAAAGTAAAAGGGAATAGAAGACTTCACATGAAGGGAAAATGATGAACAAGTCCACTTCAATTAATGCAATAATGAAGGAAAAACAAAAAAGGAGGACGCGTGGCCCATCAACTAGCGCAATAATACAAAGAGAATTAGGGCCCATACAACAGTGAGAACACAAGAGCTGGGCACAAGGAAACTTCGGTGTCCATCCAGAAGGAGGCCCAATCCGTTTGCTATGATTCGGACAGGTATTTGTAGGAGAGCCTAGCATGCCATTGCCACGTGGCGCACGGTGCTTGCATGATTTGCCTTCTTAAACATCATCCATTAATCATGCCACATCATCTGCGTTTCTATGACTACATGCCACGTGTGGGCCCCGTTCGAATAAGGCTGATATTGCATACATAGGGCACACGCTTGCTTGGTATCATTCCCTATCGATATGCGAATATACTTTTCCCACACCGCCGCGCCCTTTTTTTAATAACTGATAAAATGGAGCCGGAAGGCTGAATGACGATTTTAGCACTGGTAAATCGGGGAAACCGCGACCTTGCCACAACAGTCGAGTCTAGTGAATTTTGATCGGTTTACCAAAATGCCCTTTTCAAGTTTCAACTTCGGAATGGAACGTTCGCGTGGAGAATAGCGCGACCGTTGGGATGTGAGTTGGGATGAACAATAATGCTGAAGCCACCGATAAAATGTCCCGATGGTCACCGAATTTTTTTTATTTTAATATTTAGTGAGTGTTTTTAAATGATATTGTAAATTAAAAAAAAAAATTTAAGAATATAAAAAAAATATATGAAAAAAAAAGACATTTAACTTTCTCAAAAGAATTTGTAACAACTCTTAGGATGAATAATTTAGATTTGGAAACCTAGGGATTGGTACATTGGTTCCAAGGTTTAGGTTGTGTTTAGTTGTTAAATCAAATCAACTCATCTTAACACATCCCAAACTAATTATTTGGACACAATATTTCTTCATTTTTTTTATAAAAAAAGTTAAATTCATCTCAACTTATTTCATACATTTAAACTTGAAAAATTAAGTTCATCTTAACTTAAAAATATTAAACTCGTCTTAATGAGATCTACAAAATATTATTATTCACAATTCAATTCAACTCAACTTATCTTATATTAACCTTCAAATATGGCCAGGTTAGAATTTCAATGGATATAAATAATTTATAGAGGTTATATTAGAAGTATTTTTTTGAAAAAATTACTATAGTTGGAGATTTTTTTTTTTATAAGAGTGTGCATTCTTGAAATTATCTATTTTCAAATGCCGAATGCCAATAAAAAAAAAAGAAAAAGAAAAAAAGAGAATGAGAATGAGAAAATGACACTTCATTTGTAAGGTTCTTGATAATAACTTTAGACTCATTTGGATTTGAAACTAACGTTAACTTATCTCATTTTATCATTATAATTTTTTTAAATTTTTATACAAAATATAATAAGTAATTTAATTTTTTCAAATTCTAAAATAATAATAATATTAAAAATAATATTTTAACAATATATTATTCAACTTATTTAAAACCATCTCAACTCATCTCTGAATCTAAAAACGAGTCTGCATTTAGATGTTGAATTGAATTGAGTTGAGATGATAAAATATTATTATAATATTATTTTTTAATATTATTATTATTTTAAAATTAAAAAAAATTAAAATCTTTATCATATTTTATATTAAATTTTAAAAAATTAAAATAATGAATTGAAATAAATTTCGCTAATATTCAAATTTCAATCACTTTATTCTACGCTCAAGAGATAAACGATCACTTTATTCACCTTATTCTTCTTTGGTTAGGTGGAGGCCGGAGGGTAGCTGCATGCTCATCTGCATGTTTTGGTACGGTGGAAGGGTAGCTGCGTGTTTTGCGATATTTTGAAAACAAAATAATAGGTGGAAAAAAATAGTAACCAAACTGTGAAGAAGTCTATTTTTAGGTCTGTGTTTGCACGTTACTTGTAGCATCAGTCATTTGAAAATATAGGCTTTTAATAGTTATCAACTCCTAATTTTGTATTGGGTGGTTTATAAATCTCACATTCCGGGATATCTAGTTATGCGATATGTAATTGTGCTATTTTAAAACTTTTAAACATATGACGTTAGTATATATTTTTAAGTAAAATAAAAGACTTAATTTATGGTTTACCTCTTTTTTTAATTGCAACATATGAAAAATTAATTGTAAAATTACCGGTATTTATGAAATAATGCAAACTTGAAAATTTATTTTTTTATTTCTTATTCTTTACTTGGTTTTTTTTATCACTTTGTTAAATGTATTTTTAAAAAACTTCAATTCAACTATTTATTTCAGACTTAAAAGACTAAAAGTACTAGGCCTCTCCAAACTCACAGTCCTAACTTCGTCCCAAATAATAGGGTTGTATAGAAATCGATGGAATCAACCGTCACTGATTGGTTGTTAGAGTTTAGAACAGGTTGATATTGATAAAGAATCGGTCGGCCAACCATATAAATTTAATAAAACCAACGTTAGTCAGTTCGGTCTCAATCTAAACAAAATCCAAATTACTAAACCGGCCAATAATAAATTATAGATATTTTATGTAAAACGACACCGTTTCATTTAAGTGAGTGAAATGACGTCGTTTTACACTTATCGTTTAAAAATAAAATAAAATGGAACGATGCTGTTTGATTTAATACATCAAACGATGTCATTTGACTTTAGGGTTTAATACCCTCGTCTCTCCTCCCCCTTTTCTTCTTCTCCTCCCTCGATTGAATCTCTCTTAGACACTCTCTCGCACCTCTCTCATGCACAGTCGTTGTCGCTGCAAGTCTCTCCTCTCTCACGCCACGAAACCTTTCCCTCGAACAGCCAACGACATCCATCTCGTCGTCTCTCTCACAAACCACAGCTCTCATCCATTTCTTTCCCTCTCCTCCCTTCCTCTCCTCCATTAACATCTCCTCTGTAACTCATCATGCTAAGCTCTTTCATCTCACTGCCTAAGGAAAAATCTAGGATTTCAAGTGGTTTATTGTGTTGGATTTTATATTTTGTGAATTTCTTGGTACCTGATGAATTGGTGATGGAAAAACTGATTTCCCAAACCGCTGAACCAATCAATACTGACCGTTAGATTCTGACATGTTCTCTTTTTCCCTGTTGGTCGGTTTCAATCAAGACTAGCATATTTTCTCCCTGTCGGTAACCGCACCAATCCTTTCAGTTTTCAGCCTTAGGCTAATACTAGATCCTTCTAATGGAAAAAATAAGATTCAATGAGAATTTAAGTCTGGTTTGGTTAGAGAGTACACGTCATGGGCATCCTACTTTTTTATGTTATATAAACTTCTATGTAACTATTAAGATGAAGAAATGATAGAAATAATCAATATGATATTACTTAAAAATCATTAAATCAATTTTTATTTTTTACAATAATATATTTAAAGATTTGAGGGATGCTCATCATTCTACACTACACATTGTATATATTTTAAAATTATTTTTTATTTTTTATTTTTATTAAACTAATTGAATTGTTCTGCATATTATTCATATATCACATATTTATTCTAGAAAAAATAAAACAAAATTAAAATAGATGTGATATATAGTGTCGGAGATGATAAGTAGAATTATTATTTTCAAATTAGGCTAATGAATTATGGTCTTTATGGAGGGTGCTTTTGTCATTTCAAGAAGCACAATGGTTGTATGGTAATATAAGGCAGATAGTTCACCACAAAGCATCGAAAAGGCGGAGTAAGGGTATTATAGTGATTTAGTACTCATAAAAATATTATTATTGTCAACCTTAAAATAAGCACCTTCACGTCGGTAAATTCTGCGTTGGGAAGAAAGCTGGAGGAAGGGTGTTCTTTGGACAACCGAAAACCAGAGAGGCGCAGAGAGAGAGAGAGAGGTTATTTTTATAGTCATCGTTTTAGGGAGAGAGTACGAACTGGCGTTCTAGTGCGTGCACAGCTAAGTTCAGCTAAGCTCAGACGTAAGCTCACCAGAATATTTAAATTGTTTTATATTTGTGTATATATTTCTTGGTACTTTGGGGAGGTTTCTTTGACCGTCTAGCTTTCTGCATTTTTTTAATCAGTTTTCTAGTTTCTGTTTAGAGTTGGGTAATCGGTTTTATCAGGGAAACATTGAAGAGGATGGAAACTTCTTAACGGGTACTTGCTCAAAGAGACATTTGACTTGTATTTTTTTTTTCTAAATTTTGTTACATGTTTTTTACCGCTTCAATTTTCTTCCTTGCATTTCTTTGTTTTATTTCGTTAAGAAAAAGATCTTTAAGAAATCGAATTTTTTGGTTGATATATACTGAATTTCATGCTGATTGTTGAAACTCTCTCTCTCTCTCGTCCTTAGTTTAGAAGTTTGCTTCCGGTACAGATTCCCTCAATCTGTTTTTGATCTTTTTGGAGACGTAGATGTTATGCTATAAGTTTTTTTTATTAAAGTCGAGGATTTAACCTGCAAAATTGTTTTTAGCCCATATAGTTCTAAAGCATCTGTTGCCACTAGCATTCCCTGAGCATCTTGAACTATTCGGTTCAGATTCTTGACAATGTTTGGGAATAAATCCCAAACAAGTTTGGAAGCTGGGTTAGAAAGTTTCTGGAGACTGGTTATTTTTTAATGTTTCGAATAAAAAGAACAAAGGAAAAAATAAACCAGAGAATAAGAAATAGCATTGAAATGTCCGAACCCATGGAGTCGAAATTTGTCAGCATATATTTCGTTGGATGATTGCAATTTATTGAACATTGGTTGATTCCCCCATTGATCTCTTGTTAGTTTGGGTACAATTGTTTCTTTAATTGCAATCTCATATGTCATTCTTTGTTTTTCCCATTTGCAGCTCGCAAAGTGTGAAACCTGTAAGTGGAAGTTAAACTCGTTCCTCTTTATACCTTCCAAAGTGAGGAAATCATACATACATGGGTTCATCATCAGAACCAACCGCTGAGAGCAACTACAGCAAGCCCCTCGGTATCCGATTCTTAGAGAACATCAAGGGAACCACACTTTCCTTCAAAACCCACCAAGCAATTGTTTTGATTGTAACATTTTTAGCATATGCGAGCTACCATGCCACTCGAAAAACCACAAGCATTGTTAAGAGCACCCTTGATCCCCAGTCATCAGATGTGGGAGTGAAGTTCGTAACATGGGGGACATCTTACTTCCAGGAACCGGCTAAACTTTCCTGGATGATTGGGGATGGTTGGGCTCCATTTAATGGAATGGATGGGACTGCCTTGCTTGGAGAACTTGATGTTGCTTTCCTCTCTGTTTATGCTATGGGAATGTACTTCTCTGGACATTTGGGTGATAGAATGGATTTAAGGATATTCTTAACAGTTGGAATGCTGGGAACTGGTTTGTTTACTTCCCTCTTTGGCGTTGGTTACTGGGGAAAAATACACAGTTTTTGGTACTTCTTGATGGTCCAAATGATTGCTGGTTTGTTCCAATCAACTGGATGGCCTTCAGTAGTTGCAGTGCTGGGTAACTGGTTTGGGAAGAGCAAGAGGGGCCTAATTATGGGTATATGGAATGCCCATACTTCAATTGGGAACATTACAGGTTCTCTGGTTGCTTCTGCTCTATTGAGCTATGGATGGGGTTGGTCCTTTGTTGTGCCCGGTCTCATGATTGCTTTTGTTGGTATGGTGGTTTTTCTCATATTGCCTGTTAATCCCGAGTCTGTCGGAGCTGATAGAGAGGGTGATGACTTGCATTCTCCCAAGAAAACTGGCGAGGGAGTAGCACAACCTTTATTAAATTCAAACTCCGTGGTCAAAATGAAAGCTGTGGGCTTCATAGAAGCGTGGAAAATACCAGGAGTTGCTCCTTTCGCTCTTTGCCTCTTCTTTGCCAAATTGGTTGCTTATACGTTTCTCTACTGGCTTCCATTCTACATTAGTCACACAGGTACATTAGCTTATTTACCATTTTATTGTTATTATAGGATGATAAAATAGAAAAAAGAAGAAAAGAAAAAAGAAAGGACATTGTGAATTATAGCACTAAATGATCAAGTTATACAATTTAAAATATGCCTAAAATCTTCACAGAAAGATGATTGTATCCTTCGATATTGTGGGAATCCACTCATTGCAGGGGTTCCTTCAACTAAGCATAATTTTGGGTCTCATTTCAACTCGAATTAATCATGTGTGTCTTGATGGCATGCTTGCGTTCAGGAATCATCAAAATTTGTTATCGAATTACAAAGTAACATCTTGTATGTTTTTCATTTTGTAGCTATTGATGGCAAATATTTATCTAGCACAACAGCTGGAAACTTGTCGACATTGTTTGATGTTGGTGGTGTGCTTGGAGGAATTCTTGCCGGCCACATATCTGATCGCTTAGATGCCAGAGCAATAACAGCAGCAAGTTTCATGTATTGCGCTATCCCTGCTCTGTTCTTCTATCGAAGCTACGGACACGTTTCCTTGACCATAAATATTGCTCTTATGTTCATCACGGGCATGTTTGTGAATGGACCTTATGCTCTTATAACAACAGCCGTTTCAGCTGACTTGGGTACTCATAGTTCATTGGAAGGGAACTCCCGAGCACTGGCAACTGTGACAGCAATTATAGATGGTACAGGCTCTGTTGGAGCTGCCATTGGACCCCTATTAACAGGTTATATTTCTTCTACGAGCTGGAGTGCAGTTTTCACAATGTTGATGGGGGCAGCTCTAATTGCGGGGCTGCTTCTAACCAGGCTTGTTGTAGCCGAGGTGGCTGCAAAGATCGAGGACTCAAAGTCGCAAGGAGTGCCTACATCCAGACCTGCACTTGAAGTGTGACATTTTAGAGGTTACAGTGGCTCATTTAAGCTGCCAGTGTGTGATTTCCTCTGTAGAGTTCATAAGCTTAGTTCACCGTGCCCATTGTATGCCAATGAAGATCCTCTTATTATGATCAAAGCAAGAAGAGGGTGTTTTTTTTATTCTTCATTGGGGTGGGGAAGTTCGTTCGAGGAAGTGTCTGTAAATTATTTGTATGTCCAAATTAAAGCATATATGGCATCATCCGGAAAGATGAGCTCGGCAACTGACCATCTATTCTCAACTTGATTGCCTTTTCGCTTATTTACAGTGGCGTTGTTTTAGCTTGTACTCGTTAGTTTGAGCTTGGCTCCTATACTTGGACTCCAGATTTAGTCGAGGGATAGAGATGAGTCATGAAATTATAAAAAGTCTGAAACTCTCTCATAATTTTATTTTTAACCATTGTTTAAATACAAAATATTTTTTAGTTTCAAATCTTTAATCTTTTCATCTAATCATTATTCAAATATAAAAATCAATTTAACTTTAAATTTTAAAGTAAAACATAAAAATTAATGTAACTTTTTTCAACTTTAAAATAAAAATTTTTAAAAATTTTTATTTAAAATTTAATAAAATATCTTTAACTCAATTATTTTCTCAATCTCGCTCCATTTGCGAGAGACAAAAGAAGTTCCTTGAAAGGCTTGAGCATAATTTTTTCGGTCATTTAAGGACCCACCAACAACATCAAGCCGACAAGAATAATGATTATTCAGACTAGATAAAAAGGTATTGAGTCCTACCTTATTTTTGAGTGAACATGTAGGGAACTCTATGACAAAATGTGGCGTGGATTCTGCCACAAGTAGTATCTTTTGAGAAAAAAGCTTTTTACTTTACATTTAAATTAGTTTTACAATTCAATATAATATATCTTGCCTCACGTCACCGTCTAGTAGATGGAAGGTTTCAAACCCCTGCATTGGTAATTTGGCATTGACTCGATTAAAGAACCACATAGGCACATAAACAGTTTGTGTGGCTTATGCTGTGCCAATGGCCAAAGAGGACAAAGAATGTGAACAAGAAATCTTGCGCCAGGGAATTCAGCACTACCATTTGCTCCCCCACCAAACACAACAACGTTTGACCTTAAGAATCGTGTACGTAGTGCTATGCTATCTTCGATGCCCAATCAATCACCTTTCGCCCATGTTATTGTCGTCAGTGAAGACAACCATTTTTTACGTGGAAGACTTAAACATGGCCTTTATGAGCTAGCCTCAATTTAACGAGGAATGAGATGACTGATGAGGACGGTGCCCTCCTCATCAGCTCCGAGTCAGGTTCTAAAAAAAGTTGCTCTGGTTCTGGGGGTGTGAAGCGCACAGAAAAGTAAACTTTGGAAAATCCAATCCCGGTTTCTATATCGACCACAAGATTAGATAGTTGCCGACGTGGAAACCACTATAGACACGTAAAAACCACAAATTGGTGTGATGTTTTAAAAGCTGTGTACTAATTAAATTAATGATATATCTAAAACTGTGAGCTAATTAAATCATAATAATATCTCTAAACACTACATTAACATTTCGGGATGATTTCCTTATCAGTTATTGATGAGAGAGAGAGAGAGAGAGAGAGGGGAAGGGATGATGATACCTTCATGAGATCACACTAATTAATTAATTAAAGGTTTTGCTATATTTTAGTTAATAAATAATGTGGGCGATGATATAAATTAATAGCTCTGCTAGGTATAACTGGCCTGCGAACATAGTGCAACTGACTATTATTTATTTCATTCTTGGATTAAAAAAAAGGAGGAGATCCACCACTACTTCCCATCTCTTTATCTTTTTGTATGCGTACAACGCCATGAGACAAGTCTTAGGCAGACCCTCGTCTACAAGAGCTCTCCATCGGACCCAGCTTTAGCTTCATTTTCAAGAAAGCACCAGCACCCCTTGAACAATAGTTTTCCGCTAGATGAGGAAATCGAGGTTAAAATACTTTTCCTGTTATTCAGGGTTCTTATTATTGACTGAGACTGGTTTCAACGATGCTAAAAAAATTAATTTGAAAGTTAAATTTGTTCTAATAACTTACATCTGTGAATAAGAAAAGGGAAAAACTTTGAGAATTTTTATGACCTAAAATTGAAGAGATTCAAACTTAAGAAATTTCTGTACAAAACTCTTGATAGTGCATATGTATATATCTTTTTACTTTCAATATTTGATTACTCACCATAACACTTTATTTCAACATCAATTTTACTGAGGTTCATCTTTGAGCTTGCCTGTCACTCTGCTTATTTATTTATTGCTTTAGGTTAAAGGAAAGGTAGCCATTGATGTCGTCTGCAATCCATTGGGGAAGTCTGGCGGTATGGAGGGCTGATTGCAATGGAAAGAAGTGCGGATTTGCAAAGTTGTAGGTCTTGAAGGCTGTGGAGCCAATTGGAGAAAGGTGGAACTGCATCATCCTCTTCGTTGCCAACTTTAGTCGACCAATGGAAGTCTCTTGGGGAGTGGTTGTGGCTTCGTATGTTTGCAGAGAAGACGAAGGGGGAGTGGCTGTCTGAGAAGAAGATGAAATTCCGCAAAAGTGCAAGCTACATTTTCTTCTTCCTACCTACTTCAAGTAAAAATGAAATACTGCGTTTCATTAATGAAGTTGAGATTCTCCATCGGTTGCACAGGCCGGTTGCAAGAAACATTATTCATAAATTAATATATTCTAATTTAGTGACTAATCATGCCTAGTAATCCACTACTAGACTTTAACACCATCGCTTCTATTTTATTGTCAGTATTATGAAATAAAATCTTCTACTCAGCATTTCTATACCACATATCTGCTGACGTGGGTCTAGGTTATGCTAAGGGGGCCGATCCATTCGTTAGANGATATAAATTAATAGCTCTGCTAGGTATAACTGGCCTGCGAACATAGTGCAACTGACTATTATTTATTTCATTCTTGGATTAAAAAAAAGGAGGAGATCCACCACTGCTTCCCATCTCTTTATCTTTTTGTATGCGTACAACGCCATGAGACAAGTCTTAGGCAGACCCTCGTCTACAAGAGCTCTCCATCGGACCCAGCTTTAGCTTCATTTTCAAGAAAGCACCAGCACCCCTTGAACAATAGTTTTCCGCTAGATGAGGAAATCGAGGTTAAAATACTTTTCCTGTTATTCAGGGTTCTTATTATTGACTGAGACTGATTTCAACGATGCTAAAAAAATTAATTTGAAAGTTAAATTTGTTCTAATAACTTACATCTGTGAATAAGAAAAGGGAAAAATTTTGAGAATTTTTATGACCTAAAATTGAAGAGATTCAAACTTAAGAAATTTCTGTACAAAACTCTTGATAGTGCATATGTATATATCTTTTTACTTTCAATATTTGATTACTCACCATAACACTTTATTTCAACATCAATTTTACTGAGGTTCATCTTTGAGCTTGCCTGTCACTCTGCTTATTTATTTATTGCTTTAGGTTAAAGGAAAGGTAGCCATTGATGTCGTCTGCAATCCATTGGGGAAGTCTGGCGGTATGGAGGGCTGATTGCAATGGAAAGAAGTGCGGATTTGCAAAGTTGTAGATCTTGAAGGCTGTGGAGCCAATTGGAGAAAGGTGGAACTGCATCATCCTCTTCGTTGCCAACTTTAGTCGACCAATGGAAGTCTCTTGGGGAGTGGTTGTGGCTTCGTATGTTTGCAGAGAAGACGAAGGGGGAGTGGCTGTCTGAGAAGAAGATGAAATTCCGCAAAAGTGCAAGCTACATTTTCTTCTTCCTACCTACTTCAAGTAAAAATGAAATACTGCGTTTCATTAATGAAGTTGAGATTCTCCATCGGTTGCACAGGCCGGTTGCAAGAAACATTATTCATAAATTAATATATTCTAATTTAGTGACTAATCATGCCTAGTAATCCACTACTAGACTTTAACACCATCGCTTCTATTTTATTGTCAATATTATGAAATAAAATCTTCTACTCAGCATTTCTATACCACATATCTGCTGACGTGGGTCTAGGTTATGCTAAGGGGGCCGATCCATTCGTTAGTAGAGCGATTTACTCCATGGCAAACATTTTTGGAACACCTCTAAGGCTCTAACAGAGGGACAAATGGTCAATTTCCTGGATCACTTTCTATCAAAGCCTCTAGCCTGGAACAGATGCAAAATTTAAGCCGACAATGGACCAGACCAAGGCTTGTTCGGCCACCGGAGACTGAAGCAAAAACGTGGTTAGGATGTTTTATAAATTAGCCCATAGAGGCCCAGAAAAAAAGGCCTACATAGAAACAACATTGTCTGCTTCTGCCGTTGTGCGTCTCCACATATTTTCATAGCAGGTTCGATTCCCCAAAATGGCAACATATATTTCCCATCCCTTTTCAACGCATGCTTTGTTTTGTTCATATGAATGAATTAGCCGAAAACCGCATGACCCAGCTGATCTCCAACAAAATCCCCATCCTTTGAGCATATCTCTTATCAATCTAATCAGTGATTCTTTTTAGCTCAAGATTTATATCAGACCAAAAAACGTAAATCCTGAATAATGTGTTTATTTGTTGGTGGTGGTGGGAGTTTTCCACCTGAACCCAGTTGGTCTCAGATATCACTCTTGTGTTGACAATTGAAGTGCTTTCCTACATTTAGGCTTTTAGGTTAGTCGGGACTCAAATACAGAAATGATGGCTGAACTATGAAGATATTCGATCTGGCATTGACAACACGACTGAACACAGAAAATGGCATTCAATGACAAAAGTATCATTAGCTCATGAATTGGGATTTAAAAAAGTTGTATTGAGATTTGAAAAAGTTGAATTGTTTATTATATTTTGTATGAGGATTTGAAAAAAGTGTAATGATGAGTTGAGATGAAATAAGAATTTTTGAGAATTCTTCACTTCCAAACCTACCCAAAAGTTCTACCTTTTGGGATGGCCAAGAGAAGAAGAGCCACTTTGTGATCATACCAGCACCTAATGAGGGGTTTCTGCAGAGAATTATAGATCATGACTGGTGTAACATCAAAGTGGCCTTCTACTCCTTCAATCGCCTCTAAGCAATTGAACATACACAAAAAATGGCCACCCACACATGTCCACGGACACAAATACGCACGAAGCCTCCTAGCAGTAATACATTACGAGCTAGACTCAGTCCCAAGACACCATGCCTTTTCCCCTCTTGTCCATAAAAGAACTTTCTACATTTCAGATTAACAAGACGAAACTTAGTAGGTCATAATGGTTGCTAACAACATCAACATTGACCAACATTATAAACGTCTCAGCAGCACAATATTAGGCATGCATTACGGTGAATTAATTGAAGGATATGGCCCTCAACAAAGACGCAGGCTCA
The DNA here is from genome assembly GCA_003123785.1 of Pterocarya stenoptera. NCBI lineage: Eukaryota > Viridiplantae > Streptophyta > Magnoliopsida > Fagales > Juglandaceae > Pterocarya > Pterocarya stenoptera. The sequence goes on along the minus strand of QEOT01005602.1, from coordinate 1,819 downwards.
AAGGTTTTGGCTCAATTCAGAACAGTTGAGACATAAGGCTATGTCTAGTTAGGCTTTGCTAGTACTATGGAAGTGTACTGATTAAAAAAAAAAAACAGAAAGGAATTCCATTAGTTAAAGATCCAAGAAGGTGAGTGAGCCAACAATCATTCACAATAAGCAATCAAAATAAACTCTAAAATTGATGAACAAAGAATTTGGTCAAAATCAACTTGCAATTATCCAAATCACAACAGCTGCCTTTTGAAGCACCCAAAACTAATGAAGACGACCTCACAAGTTATGACCCTCAGATTTTCATGCCTCAATAAGCAACATAAGGCTTATTGATAACGCCGTATTTGCAGATTGCATACGATGTCATGAGAAAGGGCCAAGCCATGAAATATCTCACAAAAGGCACCATAAAATTGAAGAAAGCAACATGAAGCATTGTTTTCTATAAAGTAATTTTATTTTTTTTTATCAAAAACGCTTCTTGCAAGCGCCCGGTGCAAGCGGCGTGCAAACGGTGACGTGGAATAAGTGCAAAACGAATCGTTTTGTCCATTTCAAAACACTTACCCGAAACGTCCCCCCTTTATTCTCTCAATGAATTCAGTCCTCACTCTTCAGTTTCCCTCCCCATTCTCCCTCTCTGTGTTTCCCTCCCCACGAAGCTCCCTCTCTGGGTTAGATGCACCTGTATACTTCACCGAGCAGTTTTAGAATAACAAAATCTAAAGTGGACAACAAAACCCTGAGAGAGAGAGAGAGAGAGAGAGAGAGAGAGAGAGAGAGAGAGAGAGAGAGAGAGAACCACCTTGCCCTCTTCTTGAAATGGCAGTATAAGCACAAGCCACAAGTCTCAGACCATCTCTATGTCTGGGTGTACCAAAACCTTGAAAAATCAAGATCCCATTTGGCTGCTAAGAAAACGTACGAAAGTCTTAAAACCATGGCACTTGTGGTGCTTAAGATTGCACATTATAGAGAACCCAAAAGGAAAAAAAAAAAGAAAAAAAAAGAGGAACCTCTCCACTAGGCCGAAACCAAACCAACAGCTATACGTGATTAAGAAAGAATTATGAGAAGCAAAAGAAGCTTACTGGGTATGTGAATTTCACGGTGGTGTTTGTAATTGGAGAAGCGGAGGAGAAAATGAGTGGCAGAGCTGCTGCTGCTGCTGCACTAGTCATTCGCCTTCCCGAGGTGGTCGTAATTGATAGCTCAGATACCCCCTATTTTCACTCTTGAAAAATGAAGATTGAAGAAGGCTGGAAACGAGCTCGGTGGCGGTATGAAATCGTGATGCAAGTTTTGGGTTTTCAATTTCGCTGAGTTTCGGCCGGTGAATCAAGTTATGTATTCTGTATGAAATCCCGTATGCTAGGCTTCTGTATGTGTTCTGTTCCGGGTCTGCTGGCCAAAATTAGATTGCAGTGCAGTTTTTTCAACAACTTTTTTTTTATATGTATCAGCTGACGTGGCGTTTACTCGCCGTTTGCATTCCGCGACTGTACCTAGAAGAAGTGTTTTTTTATAAGTATAAAGTAATTTTATTCAAAGCACAAAGGAGCTCACAATGAAGCTTGTCTAGTAAGGGATTTGCTATCTTTGCCACTATTTAGGTGATGAGGGAGGTTTTAATTTTCTATTTCATAGAAACCGAATACTCAACCCATCCTCTTGTCCTGATCATGCCATAACTAAAACTTGTGGCACAGGAAAAATATAAACTACTCCAAGGTATAACTCGAAGGGTATTCTTTCTTCTATTCAGCTATAAAGAGTCAGATATTTTAGCAACATGAGTAGAGAACACAAATAGACTACTCAT
>QEOT01005598.1:12401-85360 GCA_003123785.1 Pterocarya stenoptera | reverse complement strand
AAAAAAAAAAAAGAAAAAAGAAAAAAAAATAATAATAACTAAGATCATTTGTGTCCTCCCGCATATATATAGCATATATATATATATATATATTAGGATTAATATTTAGTACTACTACTACTTTTCACCATTGAAACCCCGATCAGCACTTTTGATATGCTGGCTGCAGTTAGCTAATGTTGACCACTGGGAAAATTAAGGTTTCAAGTACTATCTGCAATATTCTCAACTTCAAAAGTGAAAGTGGTATCCTTTCATGGAACCAGAATTATTATCGTTGTTTTAATATGATCAGAGTTACGGGAGACAAGCGTAACTAACTATATATGTAAGGCCGGCCCCCTAGTGTATGAGAGAGAGAGAGAGAGAGAGAGAGAGAGAGAGTTGGATATCGTTGATTTTCTTTGTATTACAATGCATTTATGCAAATTTAGCTGTCTTTATATTCTCCTACATGAGGAAAGCATGTTTAGATATGTTCCTTATTACAGTCTTTGGTTCCAAAATCACAAAAAACATGATTTTCTTTAAAGTGTGCTTGCCATTAGATACCTGAACAACTGTAATTATGGAACCCTTAATTTGAGACGAACCTCCTTAAAGTGTGCTTGCCATAAGATAGTTCAGCTAGCAACTGCATGTAATTACGGAGCCGCCCTTAATTTGCGATGAACCTCCTTAAAGTGTGCTGGCTCGTGCTTGCCATAAAGATACTTCGACAACTGTAATTATGGAACCCCTAATTTGAGAATAACATCCTTTTAAGTGTTCTTGACATGCATAAGATATTTCAACAACTGCAATTGTTTTGAGGCGGCCGGCCTTAATTTGAGATGAATTGAACAGTATTGGAGGATTTCCTTTTTTTCTTTTTTTCTTTTCACCCATTCCAAACATAGATTCGTGAAATCACCTAACTATGGCTATGGCTGTTGATGTCATGTTTTGTTGCCTGAGCAACTCCGTGTATTGGGTTGATTTGTTCCTGCGAATATAGGAAATGAGGGCTCGGAGTGGTAAGGAATATCTTTGATACCTAAGTCAGCTTGGATTTTGGGCTTATGATTCAAGGGAGCTTCAAATGAAAGTGTGTCCAGAGTTTTTTTGCCCCGATGGGGGATATATATACCTAATAAGGGCAATTCCTTGACAAGCTGATTGTGGTGGTGTCGCTCCATACCCAGGTCATGTCCTCTGCTAACTTCCTAGCATGTGATAGGCCGTCGTCCATGCTTGATCGTGGCGACCGTTGACAACCCTGGGTCATGCCTGCCTCCTTCCTTCATTAAATGCGGCATGGGCTTAGTCGGGCGCGCCCACCTTCTAGGTTTGTCCAACCATCAGTGCCCAAGGGTTAAGGTTGTCTTTGACCTAGTGCATGCGGATTGTCGCGGATTGTCGACTAGTAGAAGTGTCAGGCCTTCTGGCTCAATCACATGCTCCACATGTGCTACCTGTTGCTTCTTTATGGGCTTCTTAGGACATCCTCGCCCTTCTTGATCTGGCCCAACCCATGATCCTATTCTCTCATACCGATTTCGTCCTATCGGGTCGTCCTTAGACCCATCAATACCTTGTGGGCTGAGTTCATGCAGTCTAGCCCAACACTGGGAACGGCCCCCCCTTCCCCCTTACAGTGGCTGTTGCGTTTTAGGTTCAATATAGGACCTCCAAATAAATATAGCGCGTCTAACAGATGTTGCATTAAAAATCATTGCCATGACATGAATGCTCAAATGCTTCAATGTTCTCTTCCGTCGGTCAACCTTCGAGCTGTTGAGAATTGAGATGGTATATATCCAAGATCAGCCCACAAGGCTCAGAAATAGTTTTTTGGGACCATTTTAGCCTATTTATTTCTAGCCCAAATTACTCCCTTTTGGGCTAGAACGAAGTAATCGTAAGAGTAACCAAAATCAAAAGGCCCCAAGCAACAATATTATTTCCTACTAATAGTTATTATGCTATTTTTTTTTTTCCATTGCGAGGAAAAAGGAGCAACGAAGAAAAATTATATTTTGCAGCTATCTGGGTTTGTTGATTTGAAGATGAGTCATATATGTATGTAGAGAATTGAGTTTTTTGGCTGATGAATTAGCTAGTATGCAGCTATATATCTGGGACTGGTCAAAATGCCTTTTTCTCCGTTGCTACTGAATTGCAGAAATCTCTTATAGGAATGTGTGTGTGTGTGTGTGTGTGTGTGTTTTCGTTTATTTTTTGAATATATAAAGCTTTGTTGTGAATATTCCTCAACCAAAATAAAGAGAGAATAATAAAATTGGAAGTAACGTCTCCCTTCTAAAAAAAAAAAAGGATATCCATGTAGGCAATCCTTTGTATTTTAGCACCAAGCAATCATATGGGAAGGGCATGTGAGCAACAACTTGAAACTCTAATCATTCTAATTTACTAACTGATATTGAAAGCACAGACCACCCATATTCCAAGGAATTATTACTCAAATGATGACAAGTGTTCCACAAAACAAATAGAATTATGGAGGCATGGTATGTATGGTAAATAATCCACCAGACCCCTTTTCATCATGAGTTCGAATATATCGTTCACATGGAGCACAATGATTTCTCAGGGTATATATCAAACTCGAGAATGAAACACTTCAAATGGAATTAAAAATGAATCAATCATAATCAGTGTGACTTTAAGGTGAAATTAGAATAATGGATACCTAGTTGCTTAAATTACAGGAAATGGGTGAACGCTCAATGTGGAAAAGGAAACAAAAAAGAGGAAATGAAAGTCAATGAAACCATAAAATATTTTTTTTTAATAGGAAATCAAACCACAAAATACTGTACTGACAAATCTCAGTATGGGCACCTAAACTAAATATGTTTCAACAAAGATCCAAGAGAAACATCCCCCAGGAACAAACTAGGACAAAGCCGTCACCGCCTGGAATCATAGAACTTCTTACCAATGCGGCAGCAGAATCTTAGCTAAAAATGGTAATCAGAGGAAAGAATGCCACCAGCAGACTAAAAAACAGCTTTGAGCTTCCCCTTAGAATTGATACTGCAGAGTTGGTGGTCTGATTCCTGAAGATGCCAGCAAAAGAAGAAATTAAATTAGATCAAATATTTGTGCGTGCATGCGAAGGGAGGGTGTGGGGGGAGAGAGAGAAATAGAGTTCCACTAAAAGTTTGTAGTCATATACTTCGCTAAACGCTGAAGGGCACCGCAGTATAAAACATTGCCAGGTGCAGCCATCTCCGTTTCACCATTTTCTTCAGGATTGACAATTCTCATATAAGTTTCTTGGCCTAGATACCATCTATCAAGATTTTCTGCTCTAATGTTCCATGCTCCAGGATTGTCAAGAGAGACAAGGACTGCTGTCCAACCACCAGGGAAAACCTACACAACAGCAAACCAAGTTTAACGCTAGACATGCAGCCAGGTCTTTCAAGATTAGCCCCTGAACGATTCAACAGCACCACAGAAACCTTCATTCCCAACAAAAGTAAACCGGCCAAAAGAAACAATTTTCTGTCACATTATCCCTTAATTCTTGTGTCAATTATATGCATGATTCAAACAGTTACAAGAATGTATTCACATAAGCTCTGTCAAAAAAATCGATTGAAGATTTTTGCTAAACGTTCAAGAAAATGCCAAAAAATGGCCATATCCACTTTTTGGTCATTAAAGTTCACCATATCTTTCCAACCGACAGAGTAAGAAATGAGGTGCAGAAAATTATTTGAACAATCTCTGTTATGTTAAGTTGTTAACAAGCCAACCTGCGTAGTGGAGCGAGAAATTGCATCCCACTTGTTGTATCTATCTCTTTTTTCTTCTGTCCACTCACCAAAGTCCATCCTGCAATCAGGTAATCAATTTCTCACAACGCTTATTTCCTTAAAGGTGATGGGAGAATGTACAAGCAAATAAAAGATTCATACCCGACCATAAAAAATGAATAGCCATCCATATGAATACTCTGCACAACAGTGTCATTGTTCTGAAATATCACTTCTATGAAGCCCTTGTAAGTAGCATTAATAACAGATGTGTCTATGCGGGGGGTTCTGTTAAGTGGCTTATTGGGGAAATCAAGCTTATACTCTCCCTTCACTTTATACTGGTCAGCAAGCCTGATTGGTGTCTCAGGGTTAACAAATGAGATCCCATTGAGTGTCGCTCGAAGTGTCCCATTGATCTTTACTGGTGGCACAATCTTCATCACATATGTGTCTGTCACATTAATTGAACCGTAGTGGAAAGACCCCTGTGGATTAGGGCGAGCTCCACTTGAAGATACATTTTGCCTAAGTAGAATAGAATCGAACATAAGTATCTTCAATAGTAAGCTATTATTGCTATACTTCCACTGAAACTTAAATCGAATTAAAACAGGGGAAGGTAGGGACAAAAGGGGGCAGTTAATCTTTTATAGGCATCAACTTAAACCACGAACTACATCTAATCGCACCATCTGCAAAGGTTACTAGTCAATCAATTTTAAGGCATGAATTGCATCTAAGTGTGCCATCTGGGAAGGTAGTTGGTCAAAGCAGAGCAATTTTATGCTTAATTAGCGTTTGTGATATGTCATGAGAAAGCTATAAATGATATCAAACTCCATAAGAACCATGAAAACAAACCTGATGCTTAGTGCCTGGTTTATAGGCCTTGACTTGTCATAAAAGTCATTTGGTGGATCGGGTAGAGGACCGGTTGCTGGCCCTTTAGAATTGGAGTAGTGTAAAACGGCAACACCGGTCACTCTCTGCCAAAGTGATTCATTCACAAACCTAGCACTTGCAACAATGTAGTAATCAGAACTTGCATTCTGATCCATGGTGACCAAAAAAGAATAAGATTGCCCAACATGAATATCTACGTCAGTAAAATTTTGTTGCACTGTATAATGTCCTTCCGTTTCCGCGAGAATCAGAAAATGGTTTTGAATTCTGAAGTTTAAACAAGTCGAAATTCCAACATTGTGCACACGGAGTCGATATGTTTTGCCTGAAAAATATGATGCTATGGTCAATTAATACTTCAAACTGTTGAAACCACTTGCCAGAAACATGAACAACAAATAAAATCATATCAACAAAATAAAAGGACTGAGTACACTGTTGTGTGGATAATCACTACATCCCCATCTACATTCATTCTACACACTTCTACATTCTTTATATATATATATATATATATATGTAAGTATATGGGCTTCTACAATCCTAAACTTACACCAGAAATGTTAAAAGTTGTGCAGGAGTGAGCTTGTTATGGGCAATAGGAAACCATACGAAACTTAACTGATTCAAATTCAGAAGGTATAATTACTGGAATTCCTTTTTTTTTTTAATAAGCAAACGATATTTTTTACTGGAATTACTGGTAACCAGATACGAGAAATTCCACCCAAGAGCCAATAGAAACCGATAAGAAGTGAAAAACAAAGTATCTCCAGTATTGGAAAAAAAACACTAGAATTAAAAATACTGGTTCAACGTATTTTCCCTACGAATGCAGGAAAAACATTACCTGGATCGACTCCAATGGATTCATACTGGATGCCATCAGGTACAAGAGTGGTATTGTATCGGTAAGGTCCCTTTCCATTGATAAGAACTCCATCAGGCATCCCAAGGTCTTCTCCGGCATCAAGGACAGACCGCAGCGCCTAGAAAACGGAAAAGAAGACTGCAGTAAACTCAAATGCTACAATCAAACTGCTATTTTCTCAATCAAGCATCAAGCTGACAACTAATACTAACCGAATGGTTCCGGGTAAACCAGTCACCGATCATAATGATGATGTCCCCATCTGGCTGAGCAAAAGGAATCTGAATTATATCCCGATTATTAATAATGAAAGGACCAAAGCCACCAGATGCTCTCTGAAACTGGAGGGACGGGAAGTAGAAAAAGCTCCCAATTTGATCCTTGACTTGAAACTGATATGTCCAATTCCATTTGGGGTGAATTGGACAATTTGTGCCCAGAATACCATCCTGCCATGAATTACGCCGCATTTGAATTCCAGACCTGTAGCAACGATTAATCCAAATTTCTAAGCACTCCAAATACAAATTCGAGATAATATTTATTTGAAAAAAAAAAATACAGATATAACTGATATTGTGCTGAAACCGACCAGGTCATTAGCAGGTCTTCATCCAAATCATTCCGTACATTGACAACAACATTGTTATTAGTAGTAGAGTTGATTACTGGACCCGGAAACTTCCCATTTACTGCTATAACCTGCACATTTGTTTTGGAAGAAAAAAGATAAAAGCTACTGATCAGATTCTGAAAAACATGTCTATTCACGACTCGATAAAAATTGGAATATAAAGCAGTCCAAAAAAAGCCAAGTAACAGGGGAATACAAAACAATGACACTAAAGAAACATAACTCGAAAAAATACCAAACGCACAGAAATCCACACCCGCCCCAGAAGATTTCTTGAATAATGAAGTACAATAATGATTCAGAATAGTCACATAAATGACAAAAAAATCTAGCATAAATTCGCGGGTCATAATCTATATTCGCTTCTCATATCTAGTTCAGCCAAAAACAAATACGGTGGAAATACAAAAACTCAAGCCCCAAGTTTTAACATCAACTGTAATGATATTTTGACTACTTCACCACACTCAAATCTGATTTAAATAAACAAAAAAAATCAACCGAAAAAATCAAGAAAAGAGAAGAAAGAAGGCATAAGTCTAGTGCGAGACCTTCGTACTCTAATGTCTTTCATAAATAACAATTTACAATATCGAATGCAAAGAACATTTAAAATGCGCAACGCAAATTATAGGAAATAAAAAACTAAAATTTCAAAAACCTTGTATAATAATCACCTAGCAATTACATGTTTGGACCCGCCTACATCAAAATAAGCACTTGCACACAACATAAAGCATTGACTAGCAGGAAATATATGAAAAGACGCAAAAATAGCATAGAAAAATCTTCAGAGAGAGAGAGGTAGAAAATGAACCTGTTGAGGAACGCCAAGAGGGGAGGTAGTGATGTAAGAGACATGCAGGTCATAGAAAACATAGGGGTCAGCCGAAAAACAGAGGCTCGGAATAAGAGCAATGTGGACTAAAGAAAACAGAGAAAACAGGGAGAGCCCAAAACGAGCCATTGTTGTACTCTTGGGTTTATGCGAGCGCGCAGAGCAGCGCAGATTCCTCTGAGATTTGGTGGTGTTTTACATGATCAAAGAGTATCCGTCAGGGAGAGAGCGGGGGAGAGAGAGGGGGCTGGATGATTCGAGTATTCTTTAGTCTGTACGAAAGAAACGAAGATACTACAAACGAGTAGGGTATCAGAGCGTCGCCCTTAAAACACTCTTTTTTTTTTTTTTTTGGAAGTTCGAGCCCAGTCCCGGTCGCATTATCTGTTGCTCGCTAAGCCGGTTGCGGGTTGAGTATTATTTCTCAATTTTCAAAAAATTAGATATATATATAAATATTTAACGCGTAATTACAGTCAAAATATTTTTTAAAAATAATAAATTTATTATTAAAAAATAATTTTTTAATATAAATTCTGTATTTATTTATTATTTTAAAAAATATTATACAATATTTACACATTTCAAAATTGTAAATATTGTCTCTCAATTTTAATTACTAAGCGTGCTTGTTGGTACAAAATTATTATTTTGTTTTTATCTTCTTTTCTTTTTTATATTTTTTAATATATTTAAATATATTTTTAAAATATGTATATATTAATATAGTAAAAATTATTTTCTTAATCATTAAAAATATATATATATATATATATAAACGAAGAAACAAACTCAAACGAATGTACTAGTATTTTCCTTCTCTTAAATAATTTAGATGAAAACTAAGATGGGTGTTATTTCTTCCCGTTGCCGGTCATAGGTGCAGCAGGTAGGGGTCGGAAACGTGAGAGCGACAGCCAAAGAGTCAGCCTCTAAATAAAATAAAATAAAAGGTTTGCATAAGTTTCGGCGCCCGGGGCTGCGCTCAGTGGCTCACACTCTTTCCGCACTTCACATTTTTCCCATTTTCCTTTTCCTTTTCCTTTGCATAAACAGGTTCCACTTCCACATGGCGCACCTCTGCGTGGGCCCCAGAATCCCTGTCTCTGATCTGTACTTATTCTGTATATATAGGGCATTTATTATTATTATATTATTATTATTATTATAACCTTATTCGGTGCATTATTATAACCTTATTCAACCATTCCTTTGGTTTTCCTTTTTTTTTTCGTCGTCTTTATGCTGACGTGGCAAAACACGGCTCTAAATTGGCTTGCTTAATGTTTTGGATTTCATCAATTGAGATCTTAATCCCATACTTATTATGTTGTTTGATTATTGGTTGAATAAATATTTTGTGATTGAGAAAGATATATTTCTTGTCTTAGACAAAAGATGCAACCCCTTAATTATAGAAAGATATGGATGATTCTTTGGGATTAATATTTCTTAGAGAATGATGATAATCCCTTAATAGTTTTTATATATAAGAGGTTGGGGGAAGATAATATAAAATAAGTTTTATAACATTTATTAAATATTTAATTTTTTTTTTTTTACAAACGATAATTTATATTTTAAAGTCTACTTTATATAGCTATCTGTCTTCTTCTGTGTTTATAGTCAGCATAGAAATAATTATTCCTAGAAACACGTACGTCTGGTTTCGAGGGATCATGGTGATGGTTAGACTCAGGGAATCAAAGTTTCACACTTTTTTTCTTTAACCACGTTGATGTTCAATTTAAACAACATCGATCTAATGCATGGCATGGCATGCACTTCACGCAAACGCATTAAGATAAGTCTCCAATGCCAATAAGCAATTAATCAGCAAGATCGGATCACTTGTAATTATCTTCCCCAAATAAATATAAGAGAGAGAAAAAAAAAACTAACACAGAGAGAGAGAGAGAGAGAGAGAGAGAGAGACGCGTTACTGATCATATCGATGATGACTTTTGCATCCTACACACACATACAAGCATTAATTATTTTTCCTTACTTGGTTTGACCTAAATTTGTCTTAGTTGTATATTTACATTTATAAATCATGAGTATGTGGTGGACATTAGAGGTAATTGGAAGGGTTTTTTTTTTTTTTTTTGTGGTGGCATGTGCAGTTGCATTAAAAAAAACCAGACACGCAACCACAGAGGGAGAAAAAAACAATATTCGATCTAAGGCAGAAAAATATAATGTTATTAGAATAATGTAGCTTATAATAAAAGCAACAAATTAATTAGTTCAAACTGTGGGGTGCATGCGATGCTGAAAAAGCAGTAAAAGTTAATGGTGGATATATAATGGTAATAAGGGATAGAGAGAGCATGATCATGAGCATTATATATTGCGATTTGAGGTTATAATGAGAGCATGATATTCATGTGGTTACTCATATTGCTTTAGAAATCAAGCTTGATCGAGACTACGTATGTAATTGTCACCATCCATCGTGCGCCTCTCTTAGTCTACATTATTATTTTAGCGGGTACTCAGATTAATTCTGACCAAGATAGGCGGAAATTTCCAGTAGCTTTTCTGTTTTCTCTTCATTCTCATTTTCCTGGAAATTAACTCCCCACTACTCCCTGTTACCATTAACAAGCTGGCTCTAATATTATCACATGATTTGATCTGCTGTCACTTTTATCGTTTTTTCCTTTTGGAAGGTGAAAGCTCGGTACAGGAAACTTCCACCTCAGCCACTACCTAATATATATATATCGTTTTTTCCTTCGTGTGTGTGTATATATATTTATAGAGAGAGAGAGAGAGAGAGAGAGAGAGAATTACTTGGGGAAGAGAGGGAATTATATATATATATATATTTGTATGTGATCAACAACTTGCGATCCAAACTGCCAATGGCAGCGCTGAACCAGTTAGTGGTTTAGAATATCTTAGGAAACGAAACTTCCATTTCAGCCACTAATCTTGATCAGTGGCTGACTTACAGACAGACATAATTACCTTGAGAGAGAGAGAGAGAGAGATTATAATTGGATGATCATGTGATGAAAAAGTTGCCAAAGAGCCAATGGCAAGGCTACAACGGGCAGTGCTTTGGGACAGTAAAAAGTTGAAACACACATTGACCATTTGATCAATGCAAGGAATATATATGGTATTTAGTACTTGAAGAACACTAACTAATTAATAATGCCATGAAATACCAAGTTTTTTTTACCCATACACCAATACAGATGTGCCAAGTGTTAATCTAAAAGTAATCCCTTCTCTAATATTAACAAGTGTACGCATGATAATACTTTAAAAGTACAATCGAAATAAGTTGTCTCGTTGGTTTTAAAACGTGGGAGCAACCAGATCATCTGCACTAAGTTGCACATGGAGGGTTAAGGTCGAGAAGTACTCGGTATCTCAAATGAAGTCAAAGACAAGCCCACCTCGTATATATAGATTATTTAAGTCTCTTTTCTTTGAGGGTAAGCCACGTACTTAGCTCAGAGTCGGCCAGAAATTAAAAGCGAATATGTATTGGGGGCCGGATTATGATCATAGACATTAATTTATTTGCTTATTTTTTGAATGAATTCCGGTCCTTGTTTGCAGGGTTCAGCATCATTGTCCTCTATTCCTCTCACACATGTCGATCTCTTACGCTTTATTACTTTAATATATATGAATCATGTATGTACGAGCGCTGTTTTAAAATATTCTAATTAGTTTGTTCAAATGCTTAGAAAATATAGAACATTTCAAAAAACAAAGCTGATAAATTAATGAACTCCAAATTTTCCGGAATTTTAAACCTTTCTCGATCTTCAACGTTTAAGGAATCCCCAGGCATTCATGTACTGGACCAATGGTTATGCAGTATTCTGAAACTTTTATTGATCTAGATCTGCTCTCCTCTTACTATCATGTGGCATTGATATTCAGGAATTTTATAATCTTTTTTTTAAATAATATATCATTTTGTTTTCCCGACAGATACTAAGGTTTAAGGAAAGTTCTCTGATCTAGCTGTTGTTGTTTGCTGCCTAGTGATCATCGAAAGGACGGTCAAATATCAAAGTACGTACACAAAGGGTCGGGGAATAGTGAACTTTTTGCAGGCCTGAGGAATAAAAATGGTTACAAGGAGTTATGGGAAAGATAGATAAATAAATAAATAAATCAAAAAGTAATAAAAGACAAAACAAAAATTTATTTATTAATAATTAAAAAAAGGGGGTTTTCATGCAGAATCCCGGGAGATATATTTTCATATTTGGAGCGTTTGCTTTGGCCATAAATTTAGCAGCGATTTGTTACATCGATCCTGCCAAAAAGAGTAGGCATAGAAACAGTCAAATCTGTGTAGAAACTTCGAGTTTTTTAATCGAAAACGGTCGGATGCCATGTTCACTGTTTCCAGCTCACGTATGGCTATAAGTGATTTGAAAATTATGATATAAATTACCTTCCTAAAGTAAAACTCTTTTCATAAATTTATATATTGAGGTTAATATGAGTTGAGATGATTTATGAATAATAATAAAATTATTAATTAAAATTAGATAAAATAAAATGAGACCTTTGTATTTAAACAGACCCTTACTAAAAAAATTAAGTTATTTGAATTTATTTGTGTCGTGATTAAGTTTATATTAGAATTGACTAAAAAAAATTATAATTCTTTTCTTAAGAGCAATTGTAATCTTTCTTATAAATTTTATTATTTGCAGTCACATTTGTTAATACAATACAATTAAAATTATTTTATATATAGACCATGCAATTTACATATAAATCAGTTAAAATATGCCAAATAGCTAGTGTGACTAAGGAGGGAATATTTTAATTTTATATTATATATATTTCTTCAAATTATAGAAAATATTTGGGCTAGAAAATCATAATCTCAATCCATTGAGTAGACATGATTAGCATGAGTGAAAGTTAGCGCCTAATTAACATGTACTGGTTTGAAGAAAGATCTTGATCTTTTTTTATATGCATTTCCAACACATACATAATTACCCACTACTTAAATCTCTCATGCATAGGGATTGTAGCGCAATGCATTGAAAGGAGACACTCAGAATGTTTTGGTTAGCATCGACCGTTTCTTGATGGGAACATAATGGGCCTTGCAGATGGGCTGAGTTCTCTTATCTATGCCCGGAACAATATGAAAGTTGAGGCCCAGACAATGACGCCATCGAAGCCAGCCTAGAAGGTTCACACTAGATCTGCTTGCCTTGGCCCAATCAACCAAGAAAACAAAAACAGTACTCAAAGCATGGCATATGAATTGATTCACGTTTAATGCCATGATTAATTGTCAAGATGAGAGAAAAACTTTATTTATGAGATGAAATTGATTGTTTTGTTGTCTCCCTGAAAATGATTTGGCATCAACCACAATCCCAGGTTGATGAGAAAGAAAGAAGGAATAAGAAATAGGAGGAAGAAGAAGAAGAAGAAGAAGCAGCAGCAAGGGAAGAGAAACATCAGGAAAAGAAGAGCAAGGAGGAGAAAGAGCGAAAGTAGGCAATTTGCAAATAATCTCAGATTGTCTATTACTGAACAGAATCAGTGCTTTAACAGGAAGTTTACCTCTTTTGAACTAATTCTGATAGGAAAACAAAACTAATCATGAATTAACTTGGTCTTACAAAACAATAATGAGCTGGGAAACATACTGTATTAGATAACCCAACCATAAATAAATAAATAAATAAAGTTACAAAAGGCATATTTGGGAGCAAGGACTTCAATGTATCTGGTCCAAGGGGAAAGGGTGAATAAAAGCAGAATTCAGCTGCCATATCTTAAGCGTGGCCTTGACATTCACTCCAGTTGCATTGTTGAACAAAAATAATCTAGCTGCTCCGTAAATTGCTTCTGTTGGATAAACACGAGATGTGATCACTCTCCTCCCTCCTTGAGCAAAGCTTTCCACAATTGAATGGTCAACCTGATTTAGCATCAAGGATACGATCCAAGTATGAGATCTGTGTTCTATAATTTCATCGTGGCATTCCTAATTTTCTATAATAATGTTCCTGATCACAGTCTTTCTGGAACTTGGCTGCTAAATACATGAATCCAACATATTTCATTACCAGTGAACTGGATCTGTTTTATGTGTTCTCTTCATGACCAAAAACAGATGCATATTCAAAATTTTCCAAAGTTAATGATAATCTCAAGACTCTTCAATACAAGTTTTCAAGATTAGCATATAATAACAAGACATAAATTCAGCTTTAAGATGATAATGATTCTCGCTTACCAAAATTCTCATTGACAAAGTTTCACCGTCAAGCACCGGAACTGTACTTCCGTAAACTTGATTGAAAACATCAGAAGCCTTTGAAGACCTGCATTAACCAACAGCTCAAATCACTTTCTTTCATACAAGCTGCAGATTTACGAACAATTTCTGCAAGCGATTCCATACTAAACAGCGCATGTCCCCATTTATTATTTTCCATTTCAATTTGTCAGCAAGAATCATGTCTAACACATAGTTCCATTAAAGGAAATTAATATTGACTCTCTAATAGATATCAAGCAAGAAAGAAGCATGTCAGCAAAGAAAAAAAACCATACCTTCTTTCATCCGCACAGAAGTAAGTCTCAAGACTGCCATCACTTGAATTGGCAACGCGGAAATATATAGGGGTTAGTTCAGAAAGTGTTTCATCAGCAATAACTAAAAGCCCAAATGGCCCGAAACTGCTTCTGTCAGTGGCACCACTTCCACAAAGTCTATTGACTTCGTTCGTCTCCTCCAATCCTGATGATTCTATTTCAAACTCGGCGAGAATGTCTAACTGTCAAGATTTTCAGCACAACTGCTAGTGAGCTGGAAGTTATCAACATACAAGGACAATTATATACGAAAAAGTTGAGACGAAAAGCTAGACAAACCTGAGTGGCTGTGCCGATGTCTAGTTCCACAACCGATCCAGGTTCGACCACCACCCCATCAAAATCTGTGCTGTTCAGTCTCAGGCTCTCTACCTCTTCCACGGGCCATTGAAGAATATTGGTTCCAGTATTATTGTCATACAACACGGTTCTTGGAATGGTCTGTTGATTGCAGCAAGGAGTTATGTGTCTACTAATGGAACTTAACTCTGGTATAAAAACTAAAATCCATTTTTTAAAACAAAAAATAGACAGAATTAAAATTAAATAATAATAGAATCTATGCAAATTGAGACGAAAGTTTATTCTTTTAAATTAACATTAAAAACAATAATAATAGGAATTCCGTGAATTATAATATGGAAACCATGAAAGAAGAATTATACCTGAACAGACGCCCAACCCTTTGCCAGGTCGTCATTTTCAGTATCGGTTTCATTGATCCAACCCCACAGGATCCGCCTCTCCTTCTCCGGGTCATAAAATGTCTTCGATGCATAGTACCTCCCATAGTCATATCGCAACCCGATACCCACATCCTGTTCCGGGTCATCGGGCACCCACGTATCGTTCTCTGCAAAGTAAGTTCCAAGTGCATAGTAATCCAACTTGGTATCATCCAAACTAGCCTTCAACACGTGCTTAACTTCCGGGCCGCCCGCCGACGTATCCAAACCTTTCGTCCCATTGATCGAGACCGGGTAAAAATCCACGCACTCCCACATGCCCGTACCGGGGACGGCATGCAACACAGTATCCAACAGCTCATAGTCGGTGAAGTTTGTGGTCGTGTACACAAGCGAAATGCCCGTACCATTGACCTTGGACCCGATAGTGAGCCGCCACTTTCCGTCGGGTCCAAGCCAGGCGGTAGTCGGGTCTCGGAAATCTTTGGGGGCAATGCCAGTAGGGGGGACCAAGACTGGGTTACCGGAGTACTTGACCCAATCCAAGAGTAGAGGATCGGAAAGGTTGGCAGGGTAGGCAAGGTTTTGAACCTGAACGTAATTATCGGTGTCTCCGGTGTAGAGCATAACGATCTGGCCGTCGGGAAGGATGGTGGCGGAGCCAGTCCAGACGCCGTTCCAATCGAACCAGCTGTCGGGAACCATGGCGATGGGGAGATACAGCCAGTGGATGAGATCGGCGGAGACGGCGTGACCCCATGTGATGTTGCCCCACACAGCCGAATCCGGGTTGTATTGGTAAAATAGATGGTACCATCCCTCGTGGTACAGTGGACCTGCACTACCACACGCAACACAGTCATGTCAAATCGGACCTTTGAACTTTCAATTCGTAAGGAAGAAAAAAATTTATACAATTTAATGGATTGTTTGTATTGAAAAATTATATCCTCTCGTCTTATTTTATTTTTATTTCTATATTTTAAAATTTTATATAAAATATAATAAATAATTTAAATTTTTTAAATTTTAAAAATAAGAATATTTTAATAATATTTTATTTAACTTATTTAAAATATTAAACTTAATTTGAGAAATATGAGATTTATTATTAAGAAATAATATTTTGTGTGATTATATTTGCATACTTAATATTTAACGTTCTTTTATAAATAAATACAAAAAATTTATACAATTATATGACATAGAAGTACCGACAAACATTAATATCCACCATTATTCTATAAATTAAAAAAATAATTTATTCAATCATACAATATATAAGTCTGTATATAATTTTAAAAAGAAGAAGATAAATTCATGATAAAAATTAAAATATAATTGTAAATGTTGTGATATAAGTTATTAACCAAGGCCCGTGATCCCACCGTCCATAATCCATATACACAACAAGAGCACAGGTGGATCCTCGTGACAGGCCAATAACCCACCAATCCCAACAGGTAGACATTCACTCCTATTGGTCCACAGAATCCAAAAGCAACACCCCTTTTTATAATTTTATAATGGAACCTTTTGAAATGATTTCCTGGTTCTTTATTGGTCACGGCAGTCCAAAATCTATATTATATATATTGTATGGACATGACATTAATGGTGGCAAAATTTTATCCATACCATATTATATTCTTTACAATATCAAATACTATCTCATCTCCGATCCATGTTCTCCCCCATCACTACCCCTGCATTAAGCAGTTCAGTGCAAATAATTCCAACCAACGACTCCAACAGAAATTGGAACTTTCTTCTAAAAAAATTAAAAACAAAAAATAAGATACTGTACGATCAAGCAATCTCAGCCATCTATACTCCTTTTGCAATAAAATGATTTCAACTAATTGGACGGTCTGGATCATCCTACCATTCAAGCCAATAGGATCCAGTTTGACTGGATCAGAACTTGCCACGATAGATACATGCAGTTTTAGTTTAGAGCTTTTCTATTTATAAGTCTCGCACACTATACTTTTTTTTTATTTTTTTGGTTTTATTCTTCTTAAAATAATTCAATTCTTCGTCTTATCATCTATATACTACACAATTGATAAGAGAAAAAAATTTAAAAAAATTAGCAAAAAGAGTGATGTATGGTGTGCGAGACTTGTAAATAGAATTTTTCTTTAGCTAAATCCAACTTCATATCCAAGTTCAAGAATAATTGCAACTTTAAGAGACATGATCACTTAATTATCTCCATTTCATTGGTATTTCTTTTATTTCTCGTCTTGGTTTCGGACTTTAAAAAATACATCAAGAAGTAATTTATTACTGTATATACTTGATAAGAAATGATAGTGCAGTCATGATAATAAATAAATATGAGATTCACATAAAAAATTTAATTAATTTTTTAATAGTAAATCCTATTCATTTTCAAAACGATTGCATGATACCTGCACACTCCACAACTCTATATAGCATTACTCATACTTGATATTACTGGTGTCTGTTAATGAAGAAGTTTTAAGGATGTTTGCAATTTATTAAACAAAAATGATTTGGGGGTGACTGTATGTTTGGTTGTAAGACTCAGTTGAATTCAGTCTAATTTTAAGTTGAATCTAACATCTAAACAGACAATTCTCAAATTATTAAACTTATCTCAACTGAAAATTTTTTTACTTGTGAGATCTACAATATTTTTCAATTTAACACGTATTTATATGTGAGACCCACAAATTTTTTTAACTTTTCGTAAAAAATATTAAACTCATTTTAATATTTAAACATATTTTAAATATAATTTAAATAGATCCTACATAATTCTCTACTACATAACTCATTACTATTCATAAATAATTGATTTCAAGTCAACGTGCAAGCTCAACCTAAATTTGGAGCTAATTAACGTAATTTCTAAACGGAGAAGAGAGAGCTTGAGAAGCTAGCAAACATAAAGTGCTTTTGTAAAGGCTTACCATCAGGATCTGAAGCAGAACCATATATCCCCACCAAATCAAATCGCAGAGGAAAATGACACCAGGAAACAGGATCAGTATCATAAACAACAAAAAAATAGATTATTTGAAAACAAGGACAGAAATGAAGGAAATTAAAAATTAAAAAAAAAAGGACAGAAATGAAGGACAGTTAAATCTTACCGACCCATTAATAGAGAAATAACAGTTAAAAAATCAATATATAGGAATAGATTAATGGACGTCCTTTGATGTTTTGTTTGGAGCTTTAGTTCAAGGAATTTTTTTTTTTTTTTTTTTAAAAAAACTTCGGTGTACCTACCATTCATCCAGTTCTTTTCGGGTTGAAAATGGAAGGCAGTTCTCTGCCAAGAAAACATAGCGTTTGTCCAGTTGTACGAAAGTTCATGGCCGGAAAAGGACGGGTTGGATTTGGCGGACACGCCTTGTGCGACTCCCCTAGCCACCGGTCCCGAAATGTTGGAAAAAGGCGTAGCTTTGGACGTCAATGCAGGTGCTTCATCCTCTCCGGGTTTATCCAAGGGTTCTTGGCTTTGGTCAAGGATTAATGCCACCAATGCCAGGAGAGAAATGACGGAGGCAATGATCCCGGCGAAACCCTTTAAAGGTCTCCGGGGACTCGCTGGAGAGGGGTGGCCAGGTAAGGGAGCGTAAGCGGCATGTTCGAGATCAGAAGTAGTAGTACTGATTCTGGTGTGGGAAGGTTTGGCAGTACTGCCCATGTTATGCTGCTACTGGGGAGTATAGTAGAAAGAGGACGGTGGGTAGGGAAAAGAAATGGGCCTTAAATAGAGAGAAAGGAGGTCAGGTGGGGAAAGATAAGCGGTGGTACATTTGAAACCCATTCATTTGCTTGGTAGATCTTACCTGGAGAAGGACTTATAGCTTTAGGAATTGGGCATGGTGTAAATTGGTGGTAATTTTCTCTTCCTTCCTTCGTAGCTAGCTTTTTACTGGCCCAAGGGGCTTGAAAGATTGCTGGACACGTTGGAGTGTAAGTGGGTACATTGTTTGGTCGTCTGATTTGATCATAGGGAGAGATTGACGGAAAGTTATAGAACTCGCCGTTATTCTTTGTGGACCAATAACTTGGGATCCAATAATCATCAAATAATTTGTACAAATCTCAAATAGATCAGATCTATGTAAACCCGTATAAAAAAGTGGATCTCATCTTATAAAATTATTAATGAGATCTATTTTTTTACAAGAGATCGACTTGTATGAAATTTATCTTTTTGAAATTTATATTTAGCGTTACTCAATTTTCTTTGCATGTACTTTTTTCATGGCTTGTGCATACACTTTTTGTTAATCTTGGCCTTTAAACAGTGCATCAAACAACATTAAAAAACCTAATGGAAAGTATTAATTGTCGTTTAAATTGTGGCTATCAAGACTTGTAGTTGTAGCAGCGAATGTTCTACCTTCTAGTCAAAATATTCAGATCATGAATCAACAGAAAAGTTTGGGTGCAATTAGTCTAAAATATAAAGAAAAAGTCCAATAGATAACCGAAAGTACTACTTCGATCCAATAATACATAGTAACTTATATTGGTAGTTGTGCGTGGGTTCATGCCCTTGGTCTGACTCTATTGTTTGAACATTTTACAACGATATTGAATCTGAAATATTCTCATTTTCAAAGAATATTTTGTACAATTAGGCCTTGGGGATCGATGACGAATTTGGTTTCTATTCTCTATTTTTAATTTTACTTGTTAATTCTTGTCCAAGAATTAATAAATTGGGTTTCGTACGCCTTGAAAAATACAATAAATAATATATACGTCAAGGAGCTGTAGTAATTGATCTTAGCAAAGACGTGTACAAAGGTAGGTCGGTCCGTGTGGTCCACTCATTCATAAATAATATCCACAAATATTAATGTGATTAATATTAGTAGTCTATTTCTATTACATTTATTAGAGCCCGGACAACCACTAAATTTAGAGCTTGCGTTTTTCTTTTTCTTTTTTTCTAAATAAACCTTTTGATAATTCGAATAAAATTAAAGCCATAATCTGATTTCTTTTACTATATAGTTAAACGATTTTATTGAAATTAATAATAAAAAGTAGTTTATTTTCCATTAATATTATAGTTTCTAGTTGTCATGAAAAGAATCTGTCTCTCGATCGAACATGTAATGTAAGTTAAAAAAAAAAATTGGAGGAGATAAGATTTGATCTGTCTCTTCTTAATTATTGTGGAGTCTTCTAGCTAGCTAGCTACAACCATCTCTTGATCATGAGGTGCCCCACATGACCATAAATGGTGATGGGGAAAAGGTTCACGGCATCTTGTGAGCATACAATTTTGTTTAATGGGGGGATCGTTCGGAATAATATTTTATTTTAATAAATTGTTGTAAATTACACAACCATTGGTTCAAGTAGATCCTTATAAAGGGGGAAAAAGGAAATTATTTTATTCAAAAGATGGAGTGTTTTTAGATTCATTTTCCAATATATAAAAAGAAAATCCCATGCATTCAATTCTTACAACTCGATCGAGTTAAGATGAAGTTACTTCCACGAAAAGAAATTATATGACCAATTTATTAATCGGGAAATATATAAAAAGTCAACTTAAGATTATGTTTTATATATGCAGGTCAAGTGGTCTAAATTAATGCACCAATTAATAGTGACTAAATAATTATGTTTTAACTAAGTAATTAGATATATAGATTCAGTTTTAGATATATAGATATGTTTTAACTAACCATAATAATGGTTCTTTGCTCCAAAGAATTTATGAGGCTAAATATTTTCCCCACGATTATTTTTTTCAAGCTAAGTTGGGTCCTAATCCGTCTTATACTTGGACAGGGATTTTTGAAGCTAAAGAATGGTTAAGGGCAGGGATTTCAGTTAATGAGGCACAAGAAGAAGGGATAGTAGCTTCTCTTATTTAGTCAGGACGCTAAATCTCTCTTCAATCCAAATGTGGCAGATAAGATTCTTCAGATCAGGTTGTCAAGCAATGAGTATATAGATAAGTGGATTTGGAATGAAGAATCAAGTGTGAACTCTATTGTGAAAAGTGCCTATCGATTGACTCAAAATCTGAGTTATGGTCGTAATGGAGAAAGTTCTTCTCTTATGGCTGACAAGAGAATTTGGAAGGGTATATGGCAAATGAAAGTTCCAAGAAAAATAAAGATCTTTGCATTGCGAGCTTATAAAAATATTATGCCAACTCTGAATGATTTGAGACATAAGAAATTGATGTGGCAAATGTTTGCTGTTTCTATCAGCGAGTGGGGAGGATGTAGCACATGCTCTTCTATTTTGCTCTCATGTTAGAATGTTATGGCAGCAGTTTCTCCCTTTATTGCAGCAAATTTAGCAACAATTAACTTTCTTGAAAATTGTTAAGTTTGTTGGGGAAAGAGGGAATGACACGGATTTTACTTTGCTTTTCCTGATTGGATGGAGTTTATGGTTCAGACACAATAAGATGATAATGGAGAAAACTTTGATTGAACCTATGGCAGCCTTTAATCATGCTCTATCTCTTCATAGAACTTTTATACAGTTGAAGACTTATAGTGCCATTGAGAGAGAACAGATTTGTAAATGGCTACCACCTCCACTAGGTTTCTTAAAACGAAATGTAGATCGTGCAGTGTTTGCATATGTGAGGAAAGCTGGTGTAGGTGTGGTTTTAAGAGATGAAGATGGTGAAGTAGTCATGGCTGCAACCAAAGTTAAAGATGTTGTTGATGAACCTGGCTACCATCGAATTGTTAGCTGTGTTGAGAGGCTTACAACTTTGTATTCCACTTGGGATACCTAAACTGGTGGTAGCTAGATAGATTGTTTATTATTGGTGCAGGAGTTACAAGCTACCCAAGAGTCTTTCTCCTCAAATGGTAATTTGATAAAGGATGCTAAAGACCTGATGATGCATTTTACAGATTTGCATGTTCAACATGTTTATAGGGAAGGCAATGGGGTAGCACATAGCCTGGCACGTTTTGCTTGGAATGTTGATGATATCCTAATGTGGTGGGAACATGTCCCAGCTTTTGTGGATCATGCACTTTGGTTTAATAAAGTTGCTATGTACTGATTTCTTATGAATGAAAGTTTGCTTATAAAAAAAGAAAAAGAAAAAGATATATAGATATAGAGTGATGCATACTCAGAAACAAATTACCTATGGCATATGAATTGTCCCGCTGAAATTACCAAGAACAAAGAAAGAGCATTTGAAAGGAGCTTTTTTTCTCTCATTTATCTATTCTTGCTAAAATTGAAGTGATGCTATGAATGTTGAAGGGAAAATGATTTACACACAACATTTTTTACAACACTTTATACAACTATGTTTTAAATGAAGGGTATTTTTATAAAACATCTTATAAAAGTAACATCATTTTACAAAAATGCCCTCATTTTATAATATTGTTGTGAATTGTGTTGTGTAATGTGTTGTGTGTGTTTCACTACTCTTAAATGTGGCGCGGTGACAAATAGGACGGAAATAATAGAGTTCAAAATATTGTAAAATATTGAAGTTAACTAGCTAGTTACTATATACTTTTAAAGGCGGAGAAATTTTTTTAATTTTATTTTTATTTTTTAGCAAGTAAATACCCGACTTAGACAACCATATATTTTTCGATAAATCGGATCTATTTTACTCTAAAAATTGTTTTACATTGTAATATACAGTATCAATCCATATTAATTGTAACTTTTTTTTAATAGATAAGACATTTTTCTTTAAAATAAGGTGATGTATTACACTAATAATGGATGTAAATCAAGTATTTATTGGTGAAGTAAGGGCAAAGATCCATGGTGGTGCGCGCCCAAAAGTTCAAACTCCTTCGAAAATCTGGGAAAGCTCAAGGAAGAAGGAAGGAATGGTAGGTGTAATAAGACTGTTAGGATCTTTGACATCTTCGAACTGACATTGATTTTGTCGGTTATTTGCCAAATAGACCACATAGATGGGAAGACTAGTATTATCCTACATTCAAACAATAGCTGTCTTTTTTTGCTTTTCTATTTTTCAAATCTCGATTTCTTCGATCTGTCAGGTTCAAATGCACGGATCTAGCTTTCAGCATAATGCATGATGTGCCTTTTGTTTTTGTTTTTTCTCTCTCTATTATTATTATTATTGTTGATGCTGCAATTTCTTTTGTGTTTGAGCCCCAACTCCCAAATCGAGCAAGGGGTTGTTTGGGAAACACTTATCATCTCATTTTAAAAAATTTTATAATTTTGTTATAAATATCACTTAAATATAAATACTTTTCAATTTTAATTTTCAGATGATCTAAATTTATCTGTAAATAGTAGTGAGTTAAGATGTTTGAGTGGGTTTTATACAAATGTGTTAAACTCCAAAAGTTATAAAGTTAAAAATATGGAATGAGTCCACATCTAAGGTGCATAAATTGAACTTTTCATAAGAACAAAAACAACTCAATAACATCGAAACTCATTTGAGAAATTTAAGAGATGTGAATAAGGTAGAAGAAGGTTCATACCATAGGCACGACCAATTCTTTTTTTTTATAAGCATTGTTTATAATAATAAAAAAGTTGTCTGTCAAAGGAGTTTGATTTTTGAGTAAGGGAGACTTTTTGCCGAGAGCATCTGCACCTCCAGAATTTAGTCAGGACGCTATTTCCGAACACTCAATGCCAATAAAAAAATATGCTTATATGTTTTAATAGAGGGCCAAACTGCCATTCATGAAGTGGTTAAGCATAACACATTTTTCGTTTAGTTCACGATGTGGAGGGTTTTGAATTCGATCATAATATATAAAATGACATTGACAGGTATCCGTCCTCCAGATTATAGTACCTACAAAAGTTGGTTTCTTACCAAAAGCAGAAGACAACCATAAAGTTAGGCACACCCAATTAAGGTATGCTTCGATTCAAGAATTGGGAATTTTATTCCCCAAATTGTTCAAACTTTTGGTCCCACTTAAAGCATCGTTCAAACTGTTTTGTTCGGTATTCACGTGGGAGACAAAGATGATAAAGAGTAGATAGATGATACGACTTACAGGTATAATGAATGATATATAGAGATTTGATTGATTAGGAGTCAGGACCACAAAACATGGTTCGTGGATGAAAAAGACACGACACATAAGAAGAAGACAATCTCATTGTCTGTACACGGGCAACAACAAAGAATATGGTCAGGCGTTAAAATTGGAACGTTCCTTCCCTTGCCGGTTGCCACTTTCGAAAGGGTATATTAAAGAGGTAGCCAAGTGAAAACCCAACCCTCACAACTCAAGCCAGTTAACTACATGTGAACCCAGCCCCTGCATCTACAAACAATTATTTTTGGTTTCTAAGTTTCATCCCCTTTTTTCTTGAAGAAAAAAGCTTGATCCCGTGCCACCATCCGCCATCACTCAAATCTCAAATCTAAAAAATATGGTACATCGAATCATAAGAAAGATCCTAATGCATTGTAGAATAGATATCAAACTAAGTTCCCTCATCCCCAAAATTATTACTATCAAGCACGGTGCCTTTGATCAAGATGATGTCATTTAATATAAAAAATACTGCACTGCCATCAGGATACTAAAGGCAGGCCGCATGATAGGATTCAGAAAGAAATCTACTGCAAACAAATCGGCATCATCCACCTACAAATCGGCAAAAAAACTGTTTGAACTGCTTAACTCGTTTCCTATGCTTGCACCTTTTCTCTTAGTACCTGAAAGATTGAAACCTTAAATAAGCTACACATATAGATAGATGGCCTCGGATAATACACATCGTGCATGGGACAGAACCACTGTGCAATCCTATTAATAAATAGTTTGATCCCAGATATTCCTTCCAAGCGGTAAATGCAAAANAAACACGATAACCAGAAATCCAAATTATATCACATACGTTGCTTACAATTACTATCGTACAACCAATTGCTAATGCTCAGTGAACAAACAGCCGTAGTAACATATTGCTTCTAAAGCTAAAGCTGTGACAAATGTATATGCACACGGTAAGTTAGTAAACAATGAAGCTTTAAACTGCTGCCCAGCCCCACACCTCTAAATAGTCATTTAAACATGGCTTAATCTCATTTAACTAATTTCACCTAAGGATCATCTAAACAAGTGTGCAATAGATGTACCACATCATACTTTGCATGTAATCAGGAAATATACCTTTGTTTTTTGGACTGGTTTCCACATCCATCTCATCGCTATCACTATCTTTCTCAGCAGCCTGACTTGTTGGAGTTTTTCCAGAAGTTTGCAATATATCATCCAAATCCCACAGCTGCATGAAGGAAATATGGAGTTGAGGTGATGGTTCATATTACAAAAGAGATACCATAAAATCATTAAAATATATCCTCATATATGTTAACAGCTGCAAGCATGCAATAAAATATGGTAAAGACAATTTGTCATCAACTTTATTGTGATCTAGAATAAATAGAAAAACAACATAGTTCGTAACACATTAAACCATGAGGGCAGATGCAAACCCATTCATCCACTGCACTCAAATAATTTAAAAATTAAACACATGAATCAAACATGATACGAGTTTCCAAACATGAAATATCTGGTGAAGTTAACACATTTTTCCTCGTCGTCTGAAGCATCTACCATAATTGTATTTACCAAATTTCTCTACCTGTCTTACACCACATAATTGGATGTAAGAGAGAAAGAGAGAGTTCCACACCTTCAACATCTGATCATGTGCTATGCTGCCAAGAAACTTTCTATCGTGCGAAAAAGCTACAAGACCAAAGCAAAACCAGTGGTCAAAAAATGTTGTATGTTGATCAGTGGCCATCAGTCCAGCATGATGGTAGCCAAAATTAACAAGAAAATGCAGATGACATCAATTACAACTTACAGAAAACAATATGACTCGTAATGGCGAAAGAATCACCAATTTACCTCAGTATCACCAACAAAACTTACACTTAATAGGAATAGATGGACCACAATGAAATTGTGAGCAATAGAATGATGGACACTATTGGTGGGATCACTACCATGAACTACTAGGTGAAACCTCAGTATTGGCTAAAGAAACTGTAGCATATATCACCCAAATCAATCTCTCAAGAGAAAAAAGTATATATTACCAAGCCGCTCCACAGGATATTCTGAGTGCTCTGCAATTGGTTGAATAATTCTGTTTGGTAATATGCCCACCAGGCTGAAGAAAAAATGATAAGGATGTAAGCAATACAGAAAGCATAAATGCATTGAATTGTAACTATAAAAAACAGGTAGATGCGATATTTCCACCTATACCACTACATAACTTCTCACCTGATGAGTCCATTCTCAGATCCAGTAATGATCCTATCTTCATCAAGCTAACAAAATGAGTTTAAGTACTTAATTTAGCTCGATAACTGGAAAGCAAACTGATGCTACAAATAGTTGTGGCACACGCTCACCTTCAATAATGCATCTATAGAGTTTGGAGAGAGATCAATAAAGCGATCACTGCAAATCAGAGTTACCCAACAAAAAAAAATATTAGTGAATAGTTGAGAGTGATTTTTACTATATCTAACAGATTGTGGTAATCTTCCATTGATCAAATATCTTCGAAATAATGTACCTGCAATCCTTGAAACACCCCCATGAATACAGTAACAGAGTTCCAGCTTGCGACCCACATATGACTTTCCGACCATTCTAAGCATCATAAAAGAAAATTAAGATAAATCAATTTTAATGAAGTCAAACATATCAAACTATCTACCAATCGTATGATTTAGCATAGCCAGGCATCAAATAATTTTTCCCTTGAATCTCTGACTAAAATCATCTGACTCATTGTTTCCTTTCCAAGTCATCCAGTTTCTAAAATATTTACTTTCCTCCTCTCTTTTTACTTAAGAACAAACTTGTGGAGGGCCCCACAAGCCAAAGGATTGGTGCTGGAAACTGAAGAAATAGCAAGGGGTATGAAATTAATATCTGATGAATGCCATATGCTTATTCTCTCTTTCAATTCAACTTTTGTATGCAATTCTTTTCAATTATACATACTTTCCAAAAATCATTTTAGAAAAAAAACAGAGAGATCATTCTCCCCTGGAGGTATTAACAAGGATTGGTTCAACCTGTGTCCATAGTCAAGTCCACTGTGACTTCTTTGGTAAACTTATAGGGAGCATGAGAAACATTTCCCTTGGAAAACTAAGACCATAAGGAGTTAATTACACCATTGTCAAACAAGATAATATCGATCAAACAACCAAGGAGGAAAAAATATAGACTATTTTGTATAAGCTGGCATACAGAACCATATCCTTGACGCAAATATAAGAATCAGAAGAATAACGAACTTCAAAGATAGAAGAAAAGGTTACCTTCATGATAACAACAGAGAGTAACTCTTCTTCAGAAAACTCAGACTGGGCTTGGACCTGTAGAATTATCCAAATTAAATAAAAAAAAATTATGAGAAAATAAATAAAACATAGGCATTGAAAAACTTAAAATTGGGTGTTATCAAGCATCTCTTAAAATAAGGGGACCGAAATAACAAAGGAAAACTTACTTTATTTCTTCGAAGACTGCAAACAGATAGAGTCCCATCTCCACTACACAATCCAAAAGAGCAAATAATTTTTTTTTATATATATATATAACTGAAGAGAATAATGTTTAAAAGGTTTGAAATGCTTCAATACTCCAATGGGCAATGAGGAACTCATGCAGTATCGCACGAGGATATTGTTGGCAAGGGAAAAAAAGAACAGAACAAGGAGATTGAAAAGATAGAGGAGAGTGATTGAGGTACCTTGTTGACAAGAGTTTAAAGGCGTCAGAAACAAAAGTCATATCAGAAACGTAATCGTGATGAGCATCAAAGGAATTGCAGCAAGAACGCTGTCTGGTATCCCACACCTTTATGCACCCTTCATCATCACCCGATGCGATGGTCGTCTCGCTTATGTTTATCAATCTATTGATTGCATCACTATCACATAACAATAACACCCACAAATACATCGTTACAAATGGTACAAAACATAAGGAGATCATTATTGACAAGAGTAAAGTGTCGGATAACAAAACAGGCAATATAATACCGACCCATGCGCATCTTCAAGACGAGCAATCGGTGATCCAGTCTCCACATCCGTAGCGAGAATTGACCGGTCCGGAGAGCACGTCGCAATTGCTAACACGCACCCAAAAAGCCCCCGTTACATACATACACATATATGTATAGAAAAGAAACAGACCCGTGAAAGAAAAATGGGAAAAAAAAGAAGCTTATACCACGCCCGCCGTCGATGAATCTAACAGCCCTGCAAGACTCGGTGTGCGCGCGAACTTCCAAAAGCCTTTGAGGCAAGGCATTAGCACCGTAACGGTAGAGGTGAAGGTCACCGTTGATGAGTCCGGCGGAAACGAGTTCCGACGAGGGATGAAAATCCAAATCAAAAGCGAGCTTTCCCAAATTTATCTCCATCTATGATCTTGCTCACCAATACGAAGAGTCGGCTATTCCAGCTTCTCCCGACAAAACCACAAGAGGTTTATGGAGCGCATCTAGGGCTCTTTTATTTGCTTATTGGGTTGGGCCGGGTTGCATTTGTTTGCCCGAGTCTGTTACTATTTTCCCATTCTTAGTAAGGAATTATGGGTATTGATCGCTGGATATCTTTCGCGACTTTTAGGCCCATTTGGTTGTTGGATTGCACTGAAATCAATTTAGTTCAGTCTAATTTTAAAATTAATCTAACATCTAAATATCCAACTCTCAAATCTAATATTTTGAATACAGTTTCGGTCAAGACATTAAAATGAGATATTTTGATACCGGTACCGTTTCGGAATAAATTATATATAAATTATAAATATTCTTGTCTAAATTGAGAGTTTAAAAATGAGCTTGCAATTTTAAAAAAGAAAAAAGTAAAGGTTGAAATTTTTATATTGGCTGAAATCCGAAATATTAGTCGATACGGGTCGAAATGGTCAAAATTCTTATCAGTACGAAACTATATCCTTCTCTGTACCGACTACTCGGCTGGTACGGCATATTTCAACCGTACCAACTAGTACAAAACAAAATTCAAAACCTTGCTCAAGCCACTAAACTCATCTTAACTCAAAATCTCTTTACACGTGAGACTCATAATCTTTTTCAACTCAACACCTCTTACACGCGAAACACACAACATTTTTCAAATTCTCATAAATATATCTAAATTCATTTTAACATCGAAGCACATCTAAACTCATCTTAAGTGAGGTCCACAAAACTTACTCCACCAGCTCAACTCACTGCTATTCATAAAGAACTCAACTCATCTCAACATCCAAACACATCTTTATTTGAGTTGAGATGAGATTATCTGTGATTAATAAAATAATTTATGAATAGTAATAAAATTATTTTAGTTAATATATTTTATGGAGTTATGAAAAATGAAAGAAAAAATATTGAATAAAAACATTATAAAGTTAAAATATTATTTATATTTTAAAATTAAAAAAAGTTGAATTGGTTTTATATTTTGTTTGGAAGTTTGAAAGAGTTATAATGATTAGATGAAAGAGTTGAATATTTGATATTGAAAAATGTTTATATTCGTGATATTTGAATATTGAGATGAGATAAGATGAATTGAGATGATTTTACTATCCAAACTAAGCAAAAATGTAAACGGAATTTTTAAAAATAAATAAATGTTATCGGACTAAAAATAATTTGGTATAACGCTTACCTTCAGTTCATGTTGTCTTAACGAAACAGGAAAAATTTATTGTACACAACTTCTAAAAATATGATATCATCTAATAATATGAGATTGCACAATAATTACTTGGTAATCAACAGCAAAAGGGGTGTTGTCATTAATTCTCTGTATGCTTGAAATGGAGAACCACGATATCCTTATGAACATACAAACATCTAAAATTAAAAGAATTAACAAATGACTTAAAAAATATATCTTTCTATTATACAAATAACATACCCCAAAAGGAGATGAGATGTACTCTGACCAAAACTGAGGGACTAATGAATGATTGACACACTTGTATATGATGATTTGAAGGAAACTTCAGTGCCAGTATCGGGAAGATAATCAGAGCAAGGAATATACAACTTTTAAGGCATGAAGCTTTGAGCAGAAACATCTATGGCAGGCACGGCACAACAACACTAGAAATAAAGAAAACCCAAATATAAAGTCCCCTGAAGAAACGAAAACTATGCTCCAAAGCCAACCTCTCCGTATATACTCTAGAAAGCTCAAAACATGTTGTAGGCTGTCTTTACTGTATACGTATGTTAGAGTAATATCTTCTTTGCCATCCTATAAGATATATTTATAGAGCAATTGATTTTTTCAATGTTACCAGTGAGTTGAGAAACTCCATGACCTGCAAAAGCAGATAACACCCCCCCGTCAAGAAAGCAACAACAACAAACTCCAAAATGTTCTTCATGCTGCAAGATCATGCATTTAACCCATATTGATTACAAGAACAAGATCATGCACTTAACCCAACTGGAGTAGTTGCATGATAATTCAAAAAATAAAAAATAAATAAAAGAGAGAACAAGAAAGAGGCAGTTTCCCCATAATTTAAACTTTATATAGAATATTCCAAAGATAATCTTGTTCTTCATATATATTGTTCCAGCATCCCTGACTAGAAAGAAATTACTTCAGATAAAGGAAAATTTGTACCTCTGATGGGTCCCTCAGCGAGTAAACTGCACTGCTTTCCTTGGGTACAGAAGAGACTAAAATGCCATAACCCCGATTGGCCTCTCTCAGAACCTATTACAAAGGTCAATTTAGTTGGTTAGATAATTCAAAAACTCACAAGAGAATTGACTGTCTGGTAAGTTAGATATTACCTTAAATGCATCTTCATCAGTCCGGTCATCTCCAACATATATTGGGAGCACATCATCAGAGTGACACAACCCTAAAACCATTTTCCGTGGATAGAACGGACAGAATTAAAGATCTGTAAAAGCACTAAACATTGTAACCAAAGACAAAAAGAACTAACCCAGTGACTCAAGTAAAAATGTGACAGCTTTCCCCTTGTCCCAATTGATATCAGGACGGACCTCTAAAACCTAGAGATGAGGTAAATAGAACACAATTAGAGGAATAAAAGTCAATATAGCATAAGCAGAATCTTCAGTAAAAAATAAACATATTGATCGGGCTGTATTTTGGTCTAAAGAATACCTTGCGACCATGAGTCAAACGCAGACGTGGGTAGTCTTTTAGAACATCATGGACACATTGGGCTACTACGGTCCAACTCTGGATATAAAAATTAAAATAAAGTGCCAAAAACAAAAGAGTAAATAAGTAAAACAAAAAGGACCACCCTCTTATCAGGCAAACAATAAAATTGAACAATATATCGAGGCTTGGCTGCTCAAGAAAAAGCCATACCTTCTCATCAACATTACGGTAATGTACAGAGATGCAGAACTTATTATCCTCAACTTTTGCTCCTCTAATATCTTTGGTACTTTCAACAAGGGATCTAAAAACCTGCTCAAACATTTAAAAAATATCAGAAAGCTATGATTGAGTGAAAGATTGGAACTTCCACTTTCTACCACTCATACAGTTGTAGAGATGACATTTGCGCACCTCATTGATCATAGATAAAAATTCACCAGCAGGCTGGAACAAATTAACTTCCTTGCCCTATAATCACAATAGGACAAAACTCAATACATATATCTATTGAAGAGAAAAGATGTAAGATAAAGAAATTAATAAGGCCATTACCTGCTCATCCATTGATCTAATACAATTTGGATGGGCATCAGATATAGTTTCTCTAACAGGGCCAATGATGTCCATTCCATGACTACCCGCATAATAGAGTTCTGTTAGCCCTACAAACTCATACACCTGAATGAATAGAAGTGTAGGAAGAGCAATTGTCAAATCAATGACCACCATTAAAGACATCTGAATGTAAAATGTAAATAAACAGACAAATGTTAAGGAAGATGTAATCAAGATAAACTATATAAAAAGAATCCAACAAATTACCTTGTCACGGCTTCTTCCACTAATTATTGCTGTCGGGAAGTATTTTGCCACCTTTTTAACAGCAGCACGCATCTAAAAAGGTTACAGCATGAGAATGACCAAATGATGGATGAAAAAGAAAGAAAGACAACCTTAAAATGAAAATTTTCACATGTTAAATATTTAAAAAATAAAATAAAAAATCTTACAGCCTCAGACATGAATGCGCAGTCAGGATTATCTACAATTGGGGAAAGTGTCCCATCATAATCCAGAAACAATGCTATTCTCTTTCCTTTTGCATGGTTTGCAATCTGCTCAAAAGATGCAATTGCTGATGGATACTTAGCCTGCAAAGTTATAATAGAAAGGTGCAGAGAACTGCATAAATATCTCGACCAGAAAATCTGGAAAGGGATACGATAAAAGGAAAAAAGAAGAAGAGAACATTAGCCTAGGAAGGGCAAAATACCATCCAGGCATTGTACGCAACATCAGCATCAGATGATGAATGGTCGGCATCAGATGATGAATGATCGGCATCAGATGATGAATACTCAGCATCAGATGATAAATACTCAACATCAGACGATGAATACTCAGCCTTGGTTAGCTTCTTAGGAGGAGGAGATGAAGACTTCATGGCATCCAGCCAGCAGCTAGTGCGGAAGTCATCAAGTATTCCGGTCTTCTTCCTTGGGATTGTCAGGAGAAGGCCTGGAGAGAAAGCTGCTCGTTGAGGTGAATAAGGCAGCAGACTGGAATGAATGCCAAGTCTTGACTTATTTATGGGGGCAGGCTCGGTAAGAACAGAAGCAGCATGGGATGACTTCAGGTCCATAGGATCCAGATTTGTAGCACAACTTTCAATGCAAAAACTATGTAGAATGTAACAGCCAAGTAATCTACAGAGACGCTAAGCAAAGATAAGTCTCAGATCTTCACCCAACCCTCTTATCAATAAAAAAACCACCTCTTCAGTGCCTTCTTGTCGCAACCACTAGGCAAGCAGTCCACCAAATACAGAGCTCCTGAAATCTAATTATCATACAAAACATGTAAACTACAAAACAATGCGTATGCAACATCAGGAGATTGCTTGAATAAAACCAGAGTAAATTCCATGTACCTTATCATGTTCGTAGCGATCGAATGTTCAGGCAACAGACTGATATCTCTGAGAGAGAGAGAGAGAGAGAGTTGAGTAAAAGAATAATGACTTAGAATCAAGACCAAATCACCAGAAAAAATAATGTGATAACAGGCCAGCTAAGAATTGTGGTATTCATGAAAGTAAACAGCTTATAGACATTGATGCCACAGTGCATTAATTGTACCTACATAAAATTATATAAATTGACTCCTTACCTAACATATACTAGAAATCAAATCATCAACAAAAGTTAAGAGATGGACCAGGAAAAGGAAAGGAATTTTTTTTTTATATAAGTAAAGGAAAGAATTTAGAGTAACCAGTGCTGCCAAATCCAAAAATATGCGACAAGGATCCCAAAGATAATTTTAATGAGAATGGCAAAAGCATCACTATACAAAATTTTTTTGGAAAAATTTGTGAACATCCAAAACAATCTATGTAAAAATTTGAATTAATGAAAGGGAAAAAAAAATCAGAAAATTTAAGCTTACATCTAGTGATAATGCTTAAAATGCATAATGAAATTAATAAAGTGAAAAAGGAAGAAAAAGCATATGTTTCCCCTTTACGCGTCCTCTCACACTCTATGCTCACTTTTATTGCCCAATCTTCTTTCAATTAAGCTAAGTTAATTCCACAGAAACGGGCTCGACACAAATAAAAAAAATTTCCTCTGTTTTTCAAAGCAGTTAAACTTGAAGAAGAGTTTTGGCAGCTGCTAGAATTGGTTATAAACATAAAAAGAAATAGTGGCACTTGTTTTCGACTTTCCTTCAAATCTAACAGATTTAAATACCATCCTTATTAACTGAAGGATTGTAGAGAGCTGAAAACTGTGAATGGTGAGTCGTGACACCAAAAATTCCCATCAATGGGTTGGAAATATCTGAGTTGATCTCTAAGATGATGATGGTAGTGTTGATAATGATCCTTATAAAAAGAATGTATGCTAGGATGGAAAGCTTACTAAAACTATTGGTCGAACAATAAAGCAGAACACACTTAACCACAGCATACATCATAAGTTTTAAAGTACTACTTAAATTGTCACAATCGTAATTTATTTCAAAGCCAATTTCCCAGAACAAAAATTCTATGTACAGTCAATTTTGCGTACTCCTTGTACACTCCACTAATGTGATTAGCTGCGTCACTTTTTTTTAATATAAAATAACTGCTTTAACCAATCACATCAGTAAAGTACACAAAAGTGACTGTATATAGCATAACTCTTTGTAGAAACTCAAGGTCAATGCTGAAGGTGGTTGATTACGTCGTAAAGAATATCATAGCTAAAAGGAAAAGGAAGTTAAACATGAAAATTAGAAAGGCAGTAACCAAAGCTGAATTGAACACGGATGTCTCCCTGTGTGGAGGAAAGATTGTGTTGAACAGACAAATCTAAACAACCTAAGCTACACAAGAAAATAACAACTAAAATCCAAGTGGATGCTACAAACATATATCATGCCTAGTTTGGTTACACAGATGAGATGAGATAAAAGTTAAAATTTGAATAAAATATTATTAGAATATAATGTTTTAATATTTTTTTGTTTTGAAATTTAAAAAACTTAAATTGTTTATTATATTTTGTGTGGAAATTTGAAAAAGTTACAATGATTATATGAAATGAGATGAGATAAAATGATTTGATTTGTATAACCAAACCAGCCTCAGACTATATACAAAGGAAAATGTAAATAGTGTACAGTGAGAGAAACCGGTTTATAGAACCGATATTTGGTACAAAAGGGTGGGCGCTCGGTGGTTGTGAACTTGTGCATAATAAAAGGTTCGTCTGCCCCACATAGTAGAGAGGAAACAATACAATATCCAACCACACGTTATGGGCCTACAACCAAGTATGGGAATATCATTAAATATATGGACCCAGCAGCTAAAGATCCTGCAATGACATAAAACACCATGGACCCCAAAATAATTTTTCATTTTTATTTTTAATTCGGACATCACTATGCCTTTGTTACTATCCCCCATATCCACTGACCACCAAAAAGGACAAATTTTTCCGACTATTCAAAAATATATTATTTTTCCAACCATGTGTTATGTTCAACCTTTATCGTCACTTTCATGGCATGACAGATAACTAGAAGATTTAAGGTCAAGATTTCCCCATGGAAAAGTACTACGTCTAATTCATGACTAAAGATTTATTTCTCTCTGTCTCGCTGTCTCTCTCTGCTTTTCTTTGGCTTAGAATAGTGTAAAGAAATATTTCTTCTTTTTTTTTTCGCTTTCAACTTGAATGGACGTGATAGGAACGTCCATTAACGAACAGTGGTTTCCATTAACTAAACTGAAAAATCAAAGATGAAAACAAAGTTAAATATCACATCAACTTTCAAAAACAGCCAAGAGGCAGACTAATTAGAATCAGTGTCGACAATATCGGAGGTGTGGTTTGGAAAAATTGAACAAACTGAATTAACCAATCATTCAACAGGTCGACCAGAGAAGAATATACATGTATACGCGTGGATGCGTATATATCAAAAGAATGAAAAGACGCAAACTCGAAATGGAACGAAAGCTTTAGAAAGAAAATAAAACGCATATAGCTATCGCGTATAAAATTGATTTTAATAGAAAAAGGGAAACCAGTATAAAAGCTCCAATTCATAAGCACCGAATATCTGAAATTGGGTCTAGTTCAAACTCGAATCGCATAGAATCCGAATACCAACAAAAAAATAGAAACATTCAAAGGGTCTAACGCCAACGCCCATTCGATTCAAAAACCAGCTTTTGCGAACCCTATTTCATACAGCAATGCGTGCGAAAGTGAAAAGAATCTTTAAAGAAATACAAAAAAGAAGACGAGCCACAAACTTACCCGACTTAAAAGCTCCAATCAAGAATCCAAGGACGTGAACGGAATATTGGAGAATGCAGTTGTCTGCTCCAAAAACCTTCAGAAAACAACGCCCATATCAATAGAAAAAACGATACCGACCAAGACAAGAAATGCCCAATGTTTAACCAAAAAAACTCCACCCGTTTGTATTGGGAATTTTGCTTTCCTGCTCGAGAATTTTCTCGGTATGCAAAGTGGCAGAAAAAGGACAGAGAGTAGAAAAACAAGAAAAGAGAGGAGAATAACCTGAAGAAGGAGCGAATAGAAAGGGATTCAGAGAAAGGAAAATGAAGCTCAAAATCGACGCCAAAGCCAATTCAGAAGGAAGGAAAAGAGCGAAGAAAAAATAACCATAAAGAAGGCTCTGGTTATATATAGGGACGAAACTGTGCTTTCTGAGAAACTCGCGGTTGGCCCGATTGGTAAGAAGCCCCACGCTTCTCGAGGCGAGCATTGACCACGTTCGGTTTAACGCGCGTGGGGCATGGGTATCTTCTTCCCCGTACTATTTACTTATTTATTTATTTATTATTTTATAATAATAAAAACTGTCAAACTGAAGGGGGTCCCGCAAACAGAACTTGAAAAAGAGGAGGGAAGGAGACGTGGCGATGGGAATCTATCGGCCAAAGCGCGTAAGGACACCTGTGATCGTGTCGGGGATGACGTGGCCACGTTATGGGGAGGGGCCCGCCATGTAAGTTGCTGGACGTGTGAGACTGTGTCGTCCTTTTCAACAACACAAGTGGATCTTTTCCGTCGTCTACTATTTCTTTTTTCCGGATTGAGCTTAATGAGTGGCCGTCGATGATACGTTTTTATATAAATACCAAAAATTATTAGTCACTATATCTCATTTTATCATAAATTAATGTAAATTTTTATTTTTTAATGACATTACGT
Organism: Pterocarya stenoptera; assembly: GCA_003123785.1. Lineage (NCBI taxonomy): Eukaryota > Viridiplantae > Streptophyta > Magnoliopsida > Fagales > Juglandaceae > Pterocarya > Pterocarya stenoptera. The sequence continues at coordinate 49,116 of QEOT01005598.1, read as the reverse complement.
TCTGATTAGTTACTTTCAAGAAATGGTAACCCGTTAATGAATTACGTGGCAAAGGACACTTACTTACTGGGACCAACATAGACATGGACTGTTCCGTATAAATTTAGAATAGGATTCTTAAAAATGGGTATTTATTAATCAGAAATTATATTTATAATCATATTTAAACATCTAGCATTTTATTTTTAAAAAATAATAAATATGAGACTCACTTAAAAATAATAATATTTTAATGATAAACTCTTTTTTTTTTAAATGAATATGCGGCATTTACGCACTCTATAACTATATTTAGTATTATTCATTAGTAATTAAAAAATTATATTTATAATTTTAGACTACATAAAGCTTACTTACTCTTTTCTTAAAAAATTGATAAATATAAAATTCATACAAAAATAATATTACAGAAATAAGACGTCGGTATCAACGGTATTTTTGCACACGTGGGACTGACGCGGTATAACCAATATAAATTAGAGTAGAGTTATGGGGGCCGACGTGCGGGGGATATGGTGGGGGGTCCAACTGAGCTGGCGATGGAAACTTCTATGTTTACTTTGTTGTAGAGGTTGACTAACGGATCTCCAAATCTAATTAAGCAAAGTAGTTTAATTAAATAATTTGGTAATCTCTTGGAACCCACAACCGAATCTTCCGTTTCTTCAACGGCGTAACGTGCAGTCAAAGTCAGAAATAAGAACTGTTTGCCCTTTTCTAGAATTTTATGTTTCCTCGGGCAGAGGTGGTTGTTTCTTTGACACACTGTTTCAAACGTTTCGATGCTTCTACCTCTCTATTTAGTTTGTTTATTATTATTGTTATTAAGGTTCTATATTACAGCACAACTAAAATAAACATAAAATAATACCACTCCGTTTTGTTCTGTTTTGGCTCTAAGAGCATTGGCAATGGTCTAGCTATTTGCCAATACAAGTCTAAATTAGAAGTAAATAAGAAAAAAAACACCTACATTGACCTGGCTAAATTAGATAATTTTAATATTTGAGCTACAGTATTTGTTAGCACCTCTCCATACCTGGCGAGCGACTATTCACAGGCCAAAATATTTTTTATTCATTTCTCTATTCCTGCTCATCTTTCCCTCGATTTTTTCCTGAGATCATCTCCAAACACTTCATTTCATCCATCTTTTCTTTCTTTCTCCCGAAACACCCTTCTCTCCCTTGAGTTCGCCCCTTTCTTCTTCGACCGCAAGACATTTTCTCATCTTCAGCCCCATTCTTCCCCAGCCCGCAAGCATCCCATTCTCTCCACCGGTCGCATTCTGCAGCGATTGTCGTCGTCTTCGTGGTCTCCAACGTAAGTCTCTCTTTCTTGCTCTTCTCTCCCTCTTCTCTGTGTCGTCTCTTCTCTCCCTCTTCTCTGTGCCGTCTCTTCTCTCCCTCTTCTCCGATTCTCTCTTTACCTTTATCGAGTGATTAAATCACCTGCAAATTTACTACCCAGGACAAATATAAATCGAATCGGCTTGGCTCCATGATTCGTTGCTCAAGGTTCTTCAATTTCATTTGGGAATCATCAGGTTTAGGTTTGGAAAATCCTACAAGTTTTGCATTTCATACAATGTTTATTTGGAGGATGTATATATAGCAGTGATTGCTGGAGATTGAAAACGGTTTTATTAATTGGATTAAACCGTTGTGCAATGTTGTTGGTTATTAAATTTCTGTGATTGGTATTCTGTGATTGGATTAAATACTGTGTTAACTTGCTCATGTAAAATTCTAAAATTATGATTTATAGTGTTGTAGCTTGTTACAAAACACTATTATGAACCATAATTTATTGTATAAACCACCACAATCCGCTATTATGCTCTTAAAAGAAAAAAAGAAAAAGAAAATACTAGTACTTGTGTATAATGCTGCAACCAAATTGTTGAGCTGCAGTATTCTTTGGCATGTTGGAATTTCACTTTAATGGATGTAAATTAATAGTTTTTTCCATTGTGCTTGGCATTTATTTTTAAAATTCTTGGAGGTCACAAATAAACTTCCATTTGCAATATTTGAAATACATGATAGAAACCCCTTTACCATACTCATCTGCATCGAAATAAACCTCCATTTGCAATATTTGAAATAAACATCCATTTACCATACTCATTGCATCGAAATGTTCTTCCTTGGTAGTTCTTTTCCTTCTAGGCCCTCTCTCTCTCAAAACAAATTTTCAACAAACCCATGGCAGCTATGTTGGCCACAAAGTTTTTTATATATTTGTTTATTTTAGCATCTTGTGTGGCTGGAATCGACTTTACACATGATTCTACCAATTTACACATATAGTTTACTGAAATTGAAATCGGACTTGAATATTGGCTTGTGGGGTCAATGGTAAACAGAGGAGGGGTGGGATACGGCTTGTGCCAGGGGTGGTAAACTGAGGAGGGCCTCATGCCATATTGATATCATTGGAGTACTTCCTCATGGGATACGACTTGTATAGACCTATAAAAACATGACTTTCTCTGCAAGTATGAAATTAGAAAGATCAAAAGGAGTTAAGAGGAAATAAATTTTTGTAATCTATTATATCATAGGGGCTTGCATTTTCTCTTTAATTTGTTGGGTTGATAAATGAGAGGGTAACCATATTGTTGTATAGATAGAGGTCAAGAGGGGGAAAGATATACTGTAGAGGGGTGACTTATTAAATTAAATTATAATTTTAAGCCTTGGGAAACAATAATTTTAAGAAAAAATTAAATTATTAATTAATCTATAGTGTATTTGTAAATTATTAAAAGAATTTTTTTTGTAAAATATTATTAAAATAATAATATTATATTATAATTTGAATTTTAAGATGACTAGTCTAATGTGAACTTACATTTTAACTAGTTTATGACCAAAAGATAACATTCTAACTAAATTTTAGACTTGACAATTGGACATTGCCAATGCTCTAAGAAAGCTCTTGCCATTGTCACTCGCAGGCTAGTCGAAGCTAGTGGGTTGGTTCCCTGCACGCGCTATTTTAAATATTTACCCCCACATTTCTTGCTCGCTCACCTAGTGGTTTTCGTGTGTAATTTTCTTGTTGATCTGATAGATAATAAAATTAATTTATTAATAGTGCACGGGTGTTAACTGTTAAGTTGAACTGTCACGTGCATCATGGCTTTTTCACAACTTGGAATTAAATAAAATAATAAAGTAATGTTTTCTAAAAAAATCGCACCATTATTTTCTAAAAAAAGAATATCGCAATTAAATTACTTTTTATAAATATAATTTTCATCGCATATTATATTTTTAATCGATCTTAATTATCGTAACAATAACGTGGTATACCAAACACAAAATTAATGACATATAACTGTATTATGAATATGAATTGCCAAATTGTCAAGAGGCGGTGGTGATTGATTGCGAGGTAAAAGACTTTAATATCTGTGTACAAACTGCTTTTATTTTTTATTTTTTATTTTTGTTTTCCTACTGTTATGCCCCTTGTTTCAATAAAACCATAAGCTAAAGCCAATGAGCCATGTCAAATATGAACTCGTGATTAAAGAAACTTAATAAATTCGGTAGGTTCAAAGGCTTTATGATTTTATTTATTTATTTATTTATTCAGGTTGAATGTGGTTATGACTCAATCAAAAGGCTGTTAATACAATTGACATTTGCCATGTCAAATGGTGCAGATAGACTCGTTCAATTGGCCCAATAATTAACATGTTTTCAGGGTGTATGCTTGATGGTTGATCACCAACCTCTGACTTTTTCATCTTTTTTTTAATCGAAAAAGAAAAGGGAAAAAGCGTTAAGCTTGCTGCTTGACTTGGACATATAATATTCAGTAATTTACGTACTTGTCCACGTCAACATTTTGAATCTTCCCAACTAGTATTAAGTAAAAAAAAAAAATCACATCACTGATTGTCATCAATAATTTTAAAAATTTTATAAAAATAAATTTTTTTGATTTGATGTGGTCTATTATATTATAAAATTATTTTTATTATAAAATAAATGAAACGTATTATAAAAAATCATATTAATTTATAAATTTATTTGTATATATTACCCTTTTAGCACTAAATAATAAGTTAGACTTTGAAACCAGTTAAACAATAATAAAGTTGTAGCCTTTTAGACGATGCGTGTCGTGTATGTACGTAATTGATATTGGTCCACCGCCTATATTTTGGAGTGAGATGGTATACGTTTTCTAAAAGAATGGCTCAAGAAATAATTAACAGTAGTAGTTGCCAGAAGAAAAGGGGTTAATTAAAAATGATTTGGAGGCGTGTTTTAATATCACAAGTAATACAGCTTCCTAAGTTAGATTCTGATGCACATAATTTTATTACTATTTATGGTTCTTACGCTAAGATATTAGAAGTTCTTCCTTCTAAATGAAGTATCAAATAAATATGTATAAAAAAAGGACAAAGTCATCAAATAAACACGGGTGGAAAGCTGAGTCTTCATAAGTTGCCAGTTTAAGTAGAACAGTAGCAGAATAATTCCTTTTGATCCCTCATTATCTTGTGTAGTCTAATGTTAGATACAAGTCTAAAAATGGGCATAAATTATGTGTAAACCTTGTGATAAAAAGCAAAATCCACCGTAGAAAAATAAATTTTTATAGTGGGTTCTCAGTTTTTTTATTAAAGAGTACTTTGCACAGATCTGCATAAATTATTTTTTTGACATTAAAAATTATACAAATACTATGTTTTTTTTTTTACCCTTAATTCATTATCTTCTATTTTCATTTTCCCTTAAGAGTAATCGCTTGCGTTTTTTGTTTTGACATTCTTTTCGGTATGAGCAATTTTTTTTTTTGGGGGTCATGAACTTAACTGAATATTGAATCGAAAGGTAGCTGAATTGACAAAGATAACTATAACTGTAAAAAAGAAAGCCCATAAAAAGTCCGGTTGGGAAGTGGGCATAATAGGAAAGGCCCGAGAAGGCCTCATTTTAACACCACACTGTTTCAACAATTTATTGCTTATTGCTTTTCGTTGGTAATAGTAGTTTCAGAAAGACCCATCACAGCCAACAAATTTTAACACACAGTTTTCACAATTCCTCTCCTCTAATTATTATAATTTTTTTAAATTTTTATATAAAATAAAATAAAAAATTTAATTTTTTTAAATATAAAAATAAAAATAATATTAAAAAAATATTTTAACAATATTTTATTTAATTTTTAATTTTAATTTGCAAAAACAAACGAAAGTCATATCCCAAAAGAGAGAAATGCAGAATGCATTAGGCCTCAGTGTGATCATTTACTAAAAAGTAAAAAGCTTCAGTTTGAACATTTATTTTTGAACACCCTTACTTATATACTCAGTGCATGAAATTCGTTATAATCGTAAAATTAAATTAAAAATATAATTTTTTTTTTGTCAGCGATATATAAGTGTAATGATCAACAAGCTTGTAAATATAATTTTTTTGTCTATCGAATTAGAAAGTGGATGGGATGAAGGGTTTCGTAGGTCGACAAAATTAATAATTAGCACTTTCCAGTTTGAAGCATTACAGACGCAAGCAGTTTATTCTAGCTCGTTCTTCCTAGGAACACGCACTAACAGAGAGCAGCGAGAGAGAAGGCCATTTGAATAGGCCTTCTAGACGCAGTGGGAGAGGGGCCAGAGGGTCATTTGAATTCTCTGACTTTGTGGGAGAAATTCAAGCAGTACACAATTCAATGCATGAGAGAACCAAACAGTCAAAAGTCTTCTAAACTAGGTCGCATCTTCCCGGTAACATGCTATAACAACGGTGATTTTGCCATGTTACCGCGTCCTTAAAGGCATGCCTCGAAGGTGCTGGCACTCTCCTCTTCACGATTAAGCATCTGGACAACCTGTGCTACACCTGCTGCAATTTCCTTCTGAATCACACCATCGGGCATGTCGAAAGTCCTCCTCCTCATGGACAGTGATTTCCCAGGAGGCTGCGGGTCCACTGCATCTAGCATCGCTTCCAACTCATGCACCATTGACCTCTTTGCAGCACGCACCATGAGGTCAGCTCCCTGTTACAATATGCAGCATCCAATCCGCATTAGGAGAATCAATAATGACCATATGTCCTGTTTGATCTCTTGACACTAAAATTGGAAGAGATGAAAAACATGAAACCTTAACAACACGAAACGCCAGAGTAAACTGTCCTGTTAAAAACTATCAACAATTTCTTGGTGTGATATAGTAGATCCGGGGATGGTTGAAAACAGTATGTTCTGTCGTTTGAACTACAAGAAGGATCTTTCGGACCAACCTTGGATAATTTGATATGCTGTTGAATGAGGTTTACATGATTGCTATTGAATGAGGTTTTCATACAATAAAGTCTAAGAGTATTACAGTCCATAATTTTGCCAAGCAACTAGTAAAGTTTTTAACCATCTATCAGGCTTCTTGTGATTTGATATGATGTCAAAAGCGTTCTGGACCCTTTTTAGTATTTAGTTCACCATAACTCCAAATGTAGCCTCTCTAAAACTGAAGCAGTTTCTAAAATAGTTAATGAGTACACATCTTGATTCCCATTCGTTTATAATAATGGACAGCAACATTCTTCAAAACAACAATTTGCCAGGAATGATATGAAAGAGCAATTTGCCAAGAACATGCACTTATCATTCTTGAAAACTTTTTTTTTTTTTTTTTACAAGTATCATTATTGAAAACTATTCATAACATCCCCTCAAAATTCACTGTTGAATAGGAAAGTAAATAAACCACGCTAGCCAGATCAAACTTTTGGCATTTGATGAAAATTCACTAAGAGCCGCATCACATTCACAACATGGAAAAGAAATCAAGTGAGATGAAGTTACCTCAATGGCATCAACGGTAAGGAGAAGGACAATAATTTTTTCTGAGAACCTCTGACGCTCTGCAGCATCCTGGGCTACATGACGGCGGTAGGAGAAATTATTGAACAATGCTCTGATCTCCTTCAACTTGGCCTTGGCAACAGCAAGTTCTCTAAGGTTACGAAGAGCCTGTGATCTGCGGATCAGATAAGCTCTAAAGGTCATCTGAATCATCATTGCTGCATCTTGAGGAGATAGTTCCTTCTTCTTACCTTTGTTCCTTGCAACAGCTCCAACTCTCTTGGCAAAGGCCTTCAACGATACATATAGTCAAATACAAGATCTCAGTTACTAAATGATTCATGAAGGAAAAATGTAATTAAATGGAGCAAAAAAAATGAAATAAAATGAAATGAAAAGATAATCAACGGACTAAAAGAGGTTAACAAATCACAAAACTTTGCAAGCAACAATCAAACTTCACCACTCAGCCAAAAGAAAGAATGAAAAAAAAAAAAATCAAACTCAAACTTGACCACATGTAAAGGAACCATTTGGCCAAGTTTGTTTTTAGAGATGAAATAAGATGAATTAAGATTAAAGTTTAAAAGTTAAATAAAATATTGTTAGAATATATTTTTTAATATTTTTTTTGTTTTGAAATTCGAAAAAATTGAATTGTTTATTTTATTTTGTATTGAAATTAAAAAAAATTGTAATGATTAAATGAGATAGATTTAAAAAAATTGAATTATTTATTTTATTTTGTATTGAAATTTGAAAAAATGTAATGATGAAATTGAGATAAGATAAGATATTTTCTAAAAGGAAAATTTTATACACCACAGCATCATTCTATTTTTATTCCATTATACATGATGTGACACATTAACCATCATTAAATGATCATTTATTATATGATTTAATGACAATAAATATATTACATTTTACGTAGTGGGATAAAAGTAAGATAATAATGAGCAGTATAACAATACTCATTTTAGAATCGTTCCGACGCTTACAAAACTAAAAAAAAAAAAAAAAAAAAAACTCCTACGGTATTAAAATCAGAGAGTAGCTCCAAATTTAGACCAACATTACAGGTGAAGCATCTTTGCAGTCAAGTGACCAGCATTATATGGATTAGATAAGCACAACCACGCATAAGAAATTAATCTAAATTAATTGGAGCATGAATCGGGGGATTAGTGTAATTTAATTAAAACCTGTCTTAAAACCACAGCTCCGTGATATGCAGGCTCTTCGATCTCCACCACACGCGTGTCACTCTCCCCCTTCTTCTTCTTCTTCTTCACCTCCTCCTTCTTCGATCCGCTATTATCACCTGCATCGCCACTCGATGCTTTGAACGTGTACGTTCGTGCGGTCGGACGGCCCTCCACTCCTCTCCCATTGATCTCGGCCGTCCATTTATAGTTTTTCTCGACCCCTCCCTCCTTCTTCCCTTCTTTGATCTCCGACGTCCATTTGTACTTCCTATCCGCTCCGTCCTTCTCTGGGCTCTTGATCTCCGCTGTCCAAGTGTACTTCCGGTCCCCGCCATTGAGCCTTGAGTTGAGAAGCCGATCGAAACGAGACTCCAGCAGGCCTACTTGGTCGCACAGGCTCTGCAAGTAAAAAGATTCGTCTACAAGCCTGTCGACTCGCTGGATTCGTCTATAAGACGAAAGCGACGGGGTTTCATCCACACAGACAAGATCGGTGATCGAGTCGAAGAATTCAAGAGGGCTGGGGCTGGGGTGGTTTAGTAGGTCGAGACCGAGGCTGAGATCGAAATCTTCCTCTACAAATGACGGGAAAGCTAGGGGTTTGGGCGAAAAGATTGAGGTGTCTCTGACGAAGAGGGAAGGGTAGTAGCAAGGCTCGATGAGGTCGATTCGCCTGAGTCGGCTCATTGTTCGCTTAGTTGAAACGGTGTATCTCGATGGGTCAGACTGAGCTAGAGAGAAACGAACCATTCAGGGTTTATGGGTGAGTGGAGTGGCCTTTTGATGATCTTCTAAAATGTTGAAAGGTGAAGAAGAAGAAGAAGAAGACAATTTTGTGGAAGTGAACGGGAGCATAAATCGATTTGGAGTGATGAATAGTCGCCGCATATTTGAGATTGAAATTGACGAAAATGACCACGCAGTTGAGAGAAATTACAGAGTCACTGCGAAGCGAATCTGTGAGTGCGATTGCACTCTTGAATTTGCAGAGCATGTGAGTCCCTGATTTGAGACTTGGTGAGGGGAGTCAGCCCCACATGCTGCTGTATGATTGGATTAAGGATGTAATTTTTCCAGCACAACAATCGTTTTCAAAACAAAAACCAGGTTAATCTCCACCGAATTTGGAATCCCAAGATTCAAAAAGCTACAAATTATGGTGGGGGATGATGATTAGCCATAATTTAAGGCGTGATTAGAGCTCGTTTCTGAGGCGCTTTATTATCATTCACTGTAAACTTAATTATTCACCCAATATTGTCGCATTTCATGTTTGTGTCAAAATTGTTTTCCCCGAATTAGATCTTAAAAGATTAAATATTATTCGAAAAACTTACAAGAATAAAATTGGGCAAGTAACTTTCTGTTCTCTTGTTACCTTTTTAAGCTTGCCAAAAGGAAATCAATTGTTAACCCAAAAAATAATCACATCTCTCATGGGCGCCATTTTCTTCAAAAGTGGCCAAGGCCGGAGAAAAGAAAAAGCACTTAAAAAGAGCATAATAAATAGAACAATCACGAAGATTTGTTTATTTTTCTAGTTTCTTTGGGTGAATTGAATCTAAAAAGTGGGAAGAGGAAGGGCAGTCTTGGTCTGCAGGGCAACTCCGCAAACGAGATATGATATATATAAGTCCCGAACGTACAAACATTATGCAAGTCCTTTACATATAAAAAAAAAATGACCTCATCATCACTTTTTCTTGATAGGACTCAGATTTTTATGAAAAGTTTGTACATTTAGGACTTATCACCCATATGTCAAACTACTGCAATTATTTTACGAAATAAATTACTTCAAAACGCGACCCTAGTTTTTGGTTAAAAGTCGTCAATTTTTTTTTCCCATTTCGTGTTGTGTTTTTGGTTCGACCAACACTACAAACATAATCTGCGAAGTACATATAATTTACAATATATGATCGGTACTCGGATAATCTTGAATGAAAAGAAGAAAAGAACAAAGAAATATTGCCACCATAAATTTCTTACGTAGGATTGAGGAAACATCCTGGCCGTTCCACGTAATAAAAGCAACCATAAAACCTCCCCATCGCATAACCCATCAAAGCCATACCAAGCACCAGTACCCCTCCAGCCATAGCCCCACAAAATCTACCAATCCCAACTTTCTTCTGTATTCCCTTCACATCTTTCTCAATTAACTCAACCCCAACAATCCCCTCCTTCGCCCTTTTCTCCACTAAACAATCGAGCAGTTCCGCCTTCAACTGATTATCATGGTTCAAACCTCCGTCAAACTCCACCAGCGCCTTCTCTTCGTGCAAACCTTGTGAAAACCTTTCCGGGTCGTCTTCGTAATAAACAGGGGAGCACAAGCCGTCGGAGGCCTCCCCATCTTCGTTGAGACATGATGACTCGGTACTGCAAGAGCACGTGGAAGCATTATCGTCGAAATTAAGCGCCGAGGTTTTGAAACCGTCCCAGCCCAAGAAAGCGCGCTCGAGTTCGGAGAGTCTCCGTGCAATGTGGTACAAATGGTGGGGCTTGGATGGGGCGGATGCTAGCTCGGCTGATAGGAGGTTGCTGACGAACACAAACTTTTGGTGGATGTCTTCGAGCACAGCGTCGGGGCATGGGGTACTCTGGGTCTGGGCGGCGAGAGAGAAGACACAGTTGAGTTCAGATTCAAGTTCTTGGAGTTTCTTCTGCAAGATCGAGTATCTCTTTGTCATGTTGGATCGGTTTCTTTGTGGAAAGGATTTCAGTTACTCTTTCTTTTGGAGTAATTGGCTGGAAACTTGTGAAATATTATTTGGGTCGACGGTTACAACTTTTGTGTGACGGTTGAGGTCGGCTCACGTACGGCTTATTTATCGCCATTTTCTGATCACTCTTATTTTATTAAATTAATATTATCTGTACGTGTTGAGTTTTTTTTTTTTTTATTTAAAATTTGAATTTCGAATCTTAAAATATTCATCATTTCAATAATTACACGTCAATATTTATAATTATAAATAAAATTACAAGTATAAATAATATTTTGCATTTAACATAAAAAGCCATCTATGCTCAACGTACTCCTCGGCCTGCAAAAGGTTAAAGTTAAAACGTTAATTTCTGTAAGACCAAAAGATGATAACTTCTTTGAACTTCATCATCAGATGACATATGATCCGATTTTTCAAATGAAAAATCTGAATTGGAAAATCTCACCTCCTTGTTAAAAAAAAGAAAAGAAAAAAGATAGATAACTTTTTGGCAAATCAAGAACCTTTTCGCTGAGTGTATTACACATATATTGCATAGAGTTTTGTTACAAATCAGTTACTATTCACATTATATATCCCACATTAAGGTATAAAGTATTTTTCACAAGATATATAATATTTTTTTATAAGGTGTAAGGTGCATGTGGTATAGTGAATAGTAACTGATGAGAATAATTTTTCTATTGCATGTATTCATTGTAGGTGAAATTCACAATAATATAATAAAAAATTATAATAAAATTAAAATTAAAACGAAGTCAGTTTGAACTGAGATAGGGAAATGTTACTCTCTTTAAGGAGATTCAAGCCCTCTTGGTGTACAAAGTCTCAAATTAACCGGTGCAACAGAAATCTTCTTGACTTGATTTCTCCATGATACAACAGTCCAACTAATCGTCGTATAGCCCGAACCAACTCTATACAAGAAGTTGAGCTCAAAGCTCCACCAAAAGAACACATATATTTTATCTGGAAATACTCTAAAAAAATATCTATATACACTTCGTCTTTTTCATTTGTTTAGAAAAATACTAACTCCGTACTTACTAAAAAGATAAAGTACTACACTTGAATAACAACCACACGTACACTACTTGCCAATCTCCATACAATTTAAATAAAAAGTAGACGTCAAAAGTAAGAAACGACATAACAACATCTATTACCAACTTAAAAATAAAACCAACCTGCAAAAGATATTTAAGAGAAAAAAGTTTGAATGTTAAAAACGTTAATAGAAATATTGATAACGAACATCACTCAAAAGAAACGTAAAAGGCTTTAAATCGGTTTTACCAGTTATTTAACCAAGACTAAAATTAAAAAATAATCGGCAATAAAGTAAAGAAAAATGATGGATGTAATCAACTGGGGCAAGCGCGGGGGAGTCGCGATCCACGTGGCATAAATGAAACGGCACCGTCTAATTTAATTTGTCAACATGTCTCGTCGTCTTCGTCTACCATTATCTCCTTTCTCCATATCAGTGTACAGCTTCATCTACCACTATCTCATTTCTCTAGAACTGATAAGTGTACAGCTTTTATCTGTAGCTGTCATAATTTTTGGAATATGGATGAGCACTCATGTTATCTGTAGCTGTCATAAATTGAAGGTCTCCCACTCTCCTTGTTTTAGGACTTGGTGTTTTTATCTCTGTCATGTAAGTTTTTCTTTCTCTTTTAATGGATGCTGACGCTTAGGAAAAAAACAAAAAAAGCTTTGAAAAAATAAATGGACGCTGACACCTTCACATAATTATTTTCCCCTCTCTCTACTTTTTCTCTTACACATGAAGACAAACCAATCCATCATTCAAAATCAAACCAAACTTTCCCCAAATCCACAACCGACCCATCGAAAGCTTATTTGTTTACTTGAGGCATACGCATGGGTAAAGGTGGAGACACAAGCAGAGACCAAAATGAAAGGAAACAAACTTCAGCAATGAGGAACTCGAGCACAGCTGAGAGGTAGATGGGACGAAATCTCTTTATTTTGTTAGTCCATTTTGATCTGGAAGAATCACTCTTTATTTTCTGATCTGGCATATCTGAGACCGAAGATGAACAAGCAATCTCTACTTTTTCTTCTACCCATGAAGACAACCAAATCTGAGTTGTACTGGCCATCGAGTCATTTGTTGAATCTTTGAGAAAGGAGTAGAACAAGAAGAAGAAGAAGAAGAAGAAGATTTGGAGGTGTGTAGTTTGGAAGGTGAGGAATTTGGTAAAGAGGTTGGAGGAGTTTTCGCTGTAGAGATTTTTTTTGTGCAGTTTGGAAGATAAGGAATCTGGGTTTGTCCCAATACGAAGAGGAAGAGAACGAAGGTTGGGGCTGCACTCTGCTTTTTTTTTTTTTTTTTTTAATTAACAATAACTGCACGTCAGTAGCCGACTGCACGGCGACTGTAGGTGGCGACTGTATATACCAGAATTGTAAAGTAAATAGAAAGACAAATCAAAGGATTCGGTTTCAGCAAGTCATGAATAAAAGCAAGTTTAATAATGTAAGAGCAATAAATCTCATAAATTCTAATAATTATTTTAAAAAAATACCAACATCCACAAATAAAAATAGTCCGATCTTGCATATGGAAGATGAAAATCATCGAGAATTTATAATGAATGCAGCACATACCTACACGAGCAGGCAATTTTTATGCAGATCGTAGCACGTATGATCCATCATGAACCTCGATTTCGACTTTTCGTGATTCGAACACACAAATATAATAGTTGACTGTTTTTCAATATACTAATACAAATTTTAATTTACATAAATTAGACAAAATAAAAAAATATATATTTGTAGTTACAAGTGCCGTGCACTCTTCCTAAAATTAAGTAAATATTAGATTCACATGAAAAAATTAATTTTTTAATTATAAATCCAACTCTTTTTTAAAAATAAGTGCGCAGCGCTTGCGTACTTTATAACTATATCTAACATTATTTAACAAAAAAATATATATTTTAACAATAAAGAAGGTGATAGCCAGTTATTTGTAGATATATAATTCTTAGCTAGTACTTAACGGTACGCATATACATCACCCCGGTTATATATATATATATATATATTTACCATCATTCTCTCGTCGTTTTTTATGTGATAATTGAAAATGGTTACTTTATTATGTTATATTTCTGGATTAATTATTTAATATCATATTAAGAGATGTTGAAAGGATGATGATAAATAAATTTTTCCTATATATAAAGAGTAGGCCTGTACACAAAGAGTTCAAACTAATGTAGGTGGTCAATTTCCTGTTCATTAATTTTTATTCGCACATAAGTCGAACGTGAGCTTTTTCATCAAATTAAATTTTATATTAAAGAACAATTCAATTAATATTCGAGCAAGTGCAAACTTATTTACAAGCACTAAAAGAAAATGTAATATTTGCAGCTATTTATATTTTCGGCGAAGTAAATATAGCCGCTATAAAGTATTTTTTACTGTTTGCGTAAAATCTTTGTGTCAACTAGTAAAATCGCAGGAAGAGATGATTATTTCCGGCTCTTTAATATCGCCACTATGAATATAGCCGCTAATACTAGATATGACTCAATTCCGGCGACATCAACAAGAAACTGTCGCCGCTAAAAATGACTTATTACAGCGGATTTATGTCGCCGTAATAGACTTCGTTGCAGAATATGAATTTCTATGAGTGCCTTGTTTATTGCGGCGACATATAAACTGCCGTAATAAGTCATATACAGTAATAAACCTAAATCTAACCCGCGTGCCTAATTTCTCAAATGTTTTCTCCCTTGCCCGTGCTCTCTCTCTCTCTCTCGACCAAGGCATAGCGGTTTCCGATTGCTGGTTGCCGTCCTCTCGCCTCCTCGCCGACACCGGTGAGTTTCTCTTTCACTATTTTAGGTTCCTAGAATCGAATTACTGCATTTTATCTTGAAGTACTTAACCTTGCATGTTATAAATTCAGTGCATTTATTATCTAAAAAGGAATAATATAGTAGGTACATGTAGCTCCTTTTCCTTTTACTTAAGTTTTAGTTCACGTTTTAAAATATACATTAAAATCTACAATCCCAACTGAAATTTCCCAACTAAAATTTCAGGTTTTATTGATGTTAGGGTCTGCAATAAAATCTACAATCCCAAGCCTATTGTACATTTGTTTCGATGAAGGGTTTCATAAATTGGACCTGCATTTTAGTGTTCCTTTCCAAGCCTATATTTTATATTTTCATGGAAACAAAAAACTTAATAATGCTAGTTCTGAGTAGATAACTAAAACCAGTTGCAACATTTTCATTTGTTATCACACGTCCAATCTTCTCTCCTTCTTCAATTATATACGCTCCAAATAATAAGTTTTATACTTTGGGAAGAACGCATTTTATTTTATACTCTGCAAATTGATCAATTTTAACAGAGTATAAGTACATGGCATGCCACAATACTCTGTTTCCCGAACATCTTTACACTACACACACCCATCCCATTAGAATTACCAACATTCACCAATTATTTCTATAAATATATATATATATATATATATATTCATCGAGTGCACATGAATATGATACATTCCATTTCCATTGAAGGTACTAGGACAGATTAATAAACAAGACTAATCAAATATGTTCTTCCCAATTGGTTAATTTTGCATAACTCAATACTTGCCTAAAGATGGCCTTCAACTATATCTTAACAATTCTAATTCAATATAAGGGTAAATATTCCAAGGGTATAACGATCGACATGAATGGTTATGTGGTTTCTATATATTATTATTGGCATTAGAGTACTAATAAACCTTAATGCGCCCACCATGGATTGATAGTTTATCATGACAAGATCTCAAGTGACTCTCTTACCTCTTATGGCTTCCACCATTTACGCAACAAAAAACCTTGCTTTGCACAAGGTCCAATTGCAAACAAGGTCAAGTGAATAATTGTTTTGAATGCTTTATCTTTGAGTTTCACTTATGCTTTATCTATGAGGTAACTCCTTATAAAATTTAGGACGAGTTTGTTCTTAAGTCATTTGGGACTTCTCGACACGCTCCTCACATGTGGACCGGTATTTCTAGTACCATCATCGTGGGTAAGTCGTAAAAGTTTATCATCAGTCATAGGTTAACCTACTCTGATACCATATAAAAATACATATTTCTCCTCATAAAAAACCTAATATGAGGAGTGTGGTAACTCTTTATAAAGCCAAGGATGAGTTTGTTTATAAGCCATGTGGGACTTCTCAACAATTATATCATGTACATTAGAGTTTGATAACTAATCTGCACCATCTTTCTTTGGTATGTGGAGGTTTGTTTCTTGTATCTGCTATGGCACAAATTCTATTTTGTAGGTCTTGTGTAGAACCCGCTTTTTTGGGGTGCTTTTGGATTTTTTATTTTTTAAACGATTTTTGTTCCTTTCTATTGTAACTATGTGAGTGTTGAGTAAGTAACAGCTTTTCCCAATGCCCTTTTGCCAAACTCACATTCTTATGCTGCATAGGGTAAAAAACTTAACTCTTGAGAGTGCTTTTGCTTTGGATAGTGTTGTTTCTCATTAACTTGTGAAAGGCTAAATGCCAAAAAGAAAAGAAAATTAGCAGGGTTTGTGATCACTTCATTCCTCTCTATCAACCAAATAAATGATATGGAAAAGCAAGTGATAAACAACTTTTTCAAATTGCTTTCGGTAAAGTTTGAGAGTATTACTTGTGACTGAACCAAACATCTGGATTGTCGAGGGTTATTGGAGAGTTGAAAAGCTAAGAAACTAGATGGTTTTAAATATCTTTTGGAGTGGTGTCATTTAGATAAGTTAGGTTGCAAAGCTTTGTACAACTTTTTGGAAGTAAGCTTGGAAATTGGGCTGGATTCTACTTAGAAAAGAACATGAAAAATCGCCACAGTTGTGCACTTGCCGCCCACCCAAGCATTCCAGACCTCCACTTTCCCAGTCCAAACCTGTGCAAACCCTACAACCCAAAGAAAAATATCTCTTCTAGTCTCGGTTGAACTTCACATGTTATTTTGTAGTCTTCTAGTTTCATATATGTTACATTGCTTGCATTTCTTCGGAAGTTTTATATGTTGATTTTTATTGTCATTCTTTGGTTACATAGGAAGTGGTTGCTGTGAAGAGGTTTCTACACCAAGATATTTATGGCCAATCACTTTTGGAATTCAAAAGAGATGTGCAATCTGCATTTCCCTTTCTTTGAGTGGGTGCATTAATGAAGAAGCTAGTGCATTCATGAAAATAACTTGTTGTTAGCTAGACATATATGGTTAGAAAGAAAAACACTTGTAAACTTATATTCCATTGTGATATGTTGGATGGTATTGTGTAAAACTTAAGACGTAATATTTTTTTAGTAGAGAAGATATACGTTGAAGTTATTTGAATGATGTTGACATATATGCTGGCAATCAAATACATGTTTCTCCAAATCTGGCATTTTTAATTTATTAGCAAGCAATTAATTGTCATGAAAAAACAAATATTAGGAAAAATACAATCAAATAGGACAAAATAGCATGAAACTGAAGAGATTTTAAACAACTATTTTCGGCAAAACAAACTTGTCGAAATTACATTAGTGGCGGTAGGAAAAACCGCCACAAAGTATTTCCAGCGATTTATAAGTCGCCGAACAACTATTTGTGGAGATAATCGCGGCAAAAACACATTTAGACTTTACCGGCGATATTCAAACATCGCCCATAAAGTGTGTTAAGTATTTCCGGCGACATATCATCGCCGCCAATACTATCATTTTCGACGACACATAATCACCGAGAAATATATTTTAGCAACGATTTTCAAAATATTGGCAAAATTTTTCCTGGTGACGATTTATAATATTTCCAGTGAGGTTAATCGTCGATAAATGTTAATATTTCTGTCAATTTTAAAGGTCGTTCGAATAAGTTTTACTTGGCTCTTTGAAGCGATGATATTTTGGCAACGATTTTTAGTCAAAATTGACTAATTGCGACGGTTTAATGGGTTATTTGCGGCGATGTATAAATAAATTTCATCACCGGAAATAGACTTATTTATTGTAGTGGAGTTATCATATTTAGATAAAATTGATTATTTTCTTATAACTTTATTTATAAATTGTGACAAATAAACTTTGTCTTTTTGCTAATATCTTAACAAATAAAGTTTATATATATATATATATCGTATAAATGATTAGATTGTAAAAAATCACGTGATATATTTAGTACTAAGAACATTATTTCCTCTAATATCTTTTAAGTATTTTGAATATTTTCATTATAAATATAGATATAATATTATAAAAAATACAAGATTATTCAAGTTTATATGAGTGAATTTTATAACGACGTAAATTTGATAGCAAAAAGTAATTATTTGTCTCTAAATGGTATTTGCGGAAAAATTTTCAGTTTCAAAAATTACTATTTGTTGTAGTGAGTTGAACTAAGTTTTAAAGGAGTTGTGTTATTTAATAATTAATCAAAATCTTATATTTACGAACAATTTATTTAATAAAGGAATTTTAGTCAACTTGAATTTGATTATCTCGAACGATTTGTCAAAGAGTATTAATTATTTATGGTCGTATATCGATGCAACCATGAACATAAATTAATATAGATATATCACGGAAAATAAATAAATAAAAGAGAAAAAAAGTTAAAAAAGTAATCAAAGCGTTTGCTGTTTAATGATCAGACACTCAACATTGAGGCCTTAATTAAGGCAGTTATCAGCTGGTATTCTCAGTGCACTTGAATTTATATTTGGCAAAATATATTTTACACTCTTGAATAATTAGAGGATCACATTTTACACCCTACATCATGGAGACTGACACGTTACATTTTTAAATTGAGGTTTGTTAGGTACAAGCGGTTTGGTATACTAAATCGCATACCGACACTCACATAATCTTTTTATTGAAAAAAATTTGAGAAAAAAAAATTTGAGAAAAAAAAAAAGATCTTCTGTCTCATGAAAATTATTTTCGTTTTCAATTCGTATCGTTTCATTAAACGAATACCTTATATTTAATATCGGTGCGCGGTTTAGTATACGAAATCGCTTGCAAAAAGATTTTTCCTTTTAAATTAAAAGAAAATTTTAATTTACACCTTTGTTTTATTAGAGAAATGCTATAGAGAAAAATGAATTACATAAAAGTAAACTTACAAAATGACGTGTTTTTATGTGATCCGTTAGATCTATTTTATAATAAAAGTAATTTTACAATATGACGTATTGCATCCAGCTATATTAATTTGTAGATTTATTTTTGTGTAATCATTTTATAATTAAAGTATTTCTCATTTTATTATAATGGTTAAGAACTTAACTGGATGAAAAATGCCGTGTAACAATCGAATATCACTAGGTGCCGTTTGGATAATGAGTTGAAATGAAATGAGTTGAGATAAAAGTTGAAAGTTGAATAAAATATTGTTATAATATTATTTTTTAATATTATTATTTTTTTGAAAATTAAAAAAGTTGAATTATTTATTATATTTGGTATGAAAATTTAAAAAAATTGTAATAATAAAATGAGATGAGATAAAATATTTTCACTATCCAAACGGAACCTAAGAGTAAACTGTCGATTTTGTATACTTTGAACGTGTGATGTGTTAGTTTAAAAAGTTTAGGGTACAAAGTAAAAACTCTAATATATCAAGAATGTAAATTGTATTTATATCAATTTTATCGGAAAAATTACACTTGCAAACGGTTTAAAAACACACAATCTGCATTGCTTTCAAGAAAAGTTTAAAAATCCAATCTATTCTAAATTAAGTGTTTTCAAATTAAATTTTGCCATTTAAGCATTATAGAAAGCATATTTTTTTTTATAAGAAATACTTTAACCACAAAAAGATCACATAAAAGTAAATCTACAAACTAACGTGACTTAATATAGTATGTCAGATTATAAAGTTATTTTTATTACAAAATAGATCTAAGAAATCACATAAAACTATATCAATTTATAAATTTATTTTTATGTAATCTTTTTATATATGTAATACTTCTAATTTTTCATACCGACTTATAAATAAAAGTACTAATTCTATATATTCACGAGACACGATATGCATAGATGCAAGCCCAAACGGTGTCGTAACAATTCATATAACGAGATCGATGAAACGATGCCCAGATCCACCCTATGTCACACAATGACTCAAATGGGACGTTATTGTCAATATCTTTTGGAACAGATGACATAAATTAAGTCGAAATCCATTCCCTTACTAAACCAAATCAAAATGAATTTTGTTATTTATTATCTCGATATATTATATGCTACATTTATTTTTATTTTATGATTTATAAATTAATTAATTTCTTATATTCATTATGTATATATTACATATTTGATAAAAAAAATATAATATAATATAATATATAATGTAAAAATGATGAATATAATTTTTTTTTTAAAATGGAGCCTCGATGTCTCGACCAAGCGGCGAGGGGCATATTTGGGGAAATTAAAAATATATATCTAACTGATTT
This sequence comes from Pterocarya stenoptera, assembly GCA_003123785.1. Lineage (NCBI taxonomy): Eukaryota > Viridiplantae > Streptophyta > Magnoliopsida > Fagales > Juglandaceae > Pterocarya > Pterocarya stenoptera. Next base: position 28,806 of record QEOT01005598.1, on the reverse strand, counting down.
TAAGGTAGGAGAGGTCACGTGATGTGCAAAACGTCTCGTAATCATTACACATTTACACTCTCACACTGTAAAATGGTGCATTGCTCGGTTGGTTTGTTTGTTCGACGCATAACAGATTTTCGCTCCACTCTCTCTCTCATTTTTTTTTTCTAGAGAAAATATCACTGAGAAAAGGAATAAAACCAACTTTTTTTTTTCTACAATTCAGAGACATAGAGGTCTGCCATTCTTCTCTCTCTGATCCCTCTCTCTTCTTATTCTCTTTCGTTTTAAGCATTCATCCATGGATGTTGTTAATTCGTTTCTGATCATCCAAAATATGATCGGCAACTTTTAATGATTTACAGGTTTTATAGCTAGCTAAGGTTTTCTCACAGTTGGCTTGGAATCCAATATACTTCTCAAAGGTAATGCAAGCTTGATCTTTCTAACTGTTCAAGTCTCGGATAACTCAGATGATTCTGATGATCCTTAATTGCTTGTTGTTTGGCTTTAGAAAATTCGCACGATTCTGGAGAAAAAAGTCCGTCCGTGAAACCCAATCTACAGAGTCGTTTCTCTTCTCTTTTTACTAATATTTTTCTTTCTGTTGATTTTTTTTCTCTTTTCTATTTGTCTGCATTGGAATGTTGATGAAGTTGTTTATCACTTTCCGGGAAAATAAAAACCGATTGGGAGCTAAAAAAAACTTGCACTTGTTTTCTAGGAAATGGAGTTTGTTACTTCCGGCCCCTGTACATCGCATATGTTCTCATGATCATTCAAACACCTTTATCTTTTTTCATTCAAAAAGAGAAGAGAAACTACAACAATTAATCCAAATGCATGTTTCCAAAACCCATTTTCATTACAGTCCAGTACCTTTTTCACACTTGAACTGAAGTATTCACCGTGTTTACAAGCTTCTTTACATTAGTGTCACCGTCAGACGATGTGTGTGTACCTGCTTATGCTTCAACGTTCTCTGAGTTCTGGTCTGCAATAGTGCTATCTTAATCATGGTAGCTTTTTCTTACACAGCCGCAATCTTTCCAATTCCTTACCATCCATAGAGCCTTTAAATTCTCATATCCTTACTAAGTGATCTCGGTACCCCAAATCCCCATGCCATGTCCACACTCGGTCAAAAAAGGAAAAAAAGAAAAAGAAAAAAGAAGAAGAGCTCCAAACTTCTAAATTGATCCCTTTATTATTTGCACTTTCCAATTAAATCTGTTTTTTACATACCACATTTTGCTCTGTTATGTAGATCGTGATCATGGAAGAAAGCTCGTGTGAGTTTGATATTGCCGCAGCTCAAGTAAGCGTTCTCTCTCTCACCCTATTTTGTTAGTTTTTCTCTTGCCAGTCACTTCCAATGTCTCCCTCTCTCTCGCGCATGGCCGTCTCAGACTCCCTATTTCGAACACCAAGCGTGTTCTCAGTCGCGCGCGCTGTTAACCATCATACGCTGATGCGGTGATCGTTATAGCCCCAAGCGAAAGCCAATCCAACGGTGTAGTACGAAGTAACTACTTTTTTTTTTAACGAACTTTATTGTCCACACACGCGCTACAAATGCGCGTCGCATCTCCTCCCAGTTTCGTCGTTAGTTTTAGCAAATCCGCGAGATTCTGAGGTTTTGTCCGTGTACTAGCAGCATATGCTGAAGAACAAAAATAAAAAGGATAAAGAAAAAACTCTAATCATGAGATTACGAAAACCGCATGCATGGCGAAAAGCGTTATCAGCGTAATACAAATCATTTCCCTAGCAGCCAAGCAAAGTATATTCTCTGAGCATTGTGTGCGCGCAGTATGTACATGCGCCAACGAAATGATGTGAAAGAATCATCGGCAGGCGTATATGTGAAATTGTAGTGTAAATGTGTGCGCATTTTTAGCTCGGCAGAATGATCAATTGGGTATTTTAGTCACTTGGTTTCTGTGTGTGCATGCTTTTGTTTATTGGCGCGCAGGAAATGGTGAACTTTGAAAAACAAGCAGAAAGGCCATCTTTGGCCACACATGCAATGCCCACAGGTTCGTCCATCTTCACTCAACTAGGTAACGCATGACCATCATCATCTTGATCCCTCCTGATAATTTCGTTTTCCACATAACCAATATGCCCGCAATTTTTTATTTATTTCGAATTTATATTAATATTCCCCAAAAACTTGATGACTCAGCTTACTTCCCATTTTTTGTGTCTTTTGGGTATTGCAGAGGCTTCGGACGCTATTCAGCACATAAAAGTGGGTTCTTTCTATGAAATCGACCACTCCAAGCTCACCCCACAAACCCCAGATCAGCTCAAGTCAATCCGGGTCGTCATGGTATTTATACCCTGGACACATAACCGAATACTGTAGAGCATACTTCTGAGAATTTCTATCTTCCTTTTTGTTTTGACAATTGGGATTTTACTGCAGGTGAGTGAGAAGACTCAGCTTCAGGTTGCAGTGAGGTTCCCAAGCACTTTCTCTCTTCGTACGCACTTCAGCAATGGCAACTGTGGGAGGCCAGAGGGGAAGAAGCTCCCTGCACTAAATGAGAAACACATAATGGATTCAGACCTCGCTGGAGACACGCTTTACCGAAGAATACCAGCTCAGGAAATTGCAGAAAAGGGAAACTCGTGGAAGTTCTGGGGAGTAGTGCCTCCTGTGACGGCTGAGAAAGACTCGGGCCCAGCCTTGAGGACGAGGCTCAGGAATGAAGTTTCTAAGAAGGGTTCGTGCTGGTCTGAGCTAAAACTCACTGGCATAGTACAGTGGGGTAAGCGTAGGCAGGTCCGGTTCCTAGGGGGTGAAGAAGAGCAAAAGGTGGAAGCTTTATCGAGGAAAGTAAGAGACGAAGAACAAAGGAGAGGGAGACAGGAAGAGGAAGGAGATGACGATGAGGTAGAGGAAGTTGAAGGAGAAGCTGTAAAGGTAGTGTCGTCTATGACGAAGAAGAATCTTAAGAGAAAGTGCCATGGTTCTTCTAGCAGAGCTCAAAAACCCAAAAAAGCTACGCATGAGAAGCAATATCAGATTCAGGTTTACAATCAGAGTAAGAGGAAAAAATTAAAAGATTCCATTGAAAGATGGTCTGTGGAGAGGTGCGGACAGAGGACTGTTCACTTTTAAAATTCTGAAGCTTATTAACTTTATCAACATTTTAAAACCAATTTAGTTGTTGACTGTTAGATGTAATGGGCTAAATTGTCTTGGTGAAGGTATAAGCTGGCCGAGGAGAACATGTTGAAGATTTTGAAGGCCAAAGGAGCAGTCTTTGGGAATCCAATACTAAGGCCAGCACTGAGAGCAGAGGCAAGGAAGCTCATCGGAGATACCGGTTTATTAGACCATTTGCTAAAGCATATGGCTGGAAAGGTAGCGCCAGGTGGGACAGAACGGTTCCGGCGGCGACACAATGCTGAAGGAGCCATGGAGTATTGGCTGGAGAGTGCTGACCTGGTAAATGTCAGGAAGGAAGCTGGGGTTCAGGACCCTTATTGGACCCCACTACCTGGGTGGAAACCGGGAGATAACCCAAATCAGGATCCCATTTGTGCCAGAGAGCTAAGGGCACTCAAGGAAGAGATCGCCAAAATGAAAAAGTAGCGACCTTTCTCTCGATACAATTGATCTTTTTTTTTTCGGGACCTTTTTCTTGCTATCATTCAAGTAATATTGAATTTGTGCCATCTCTCTTTTCAGAATTGCTCTTTTGATAAGTCACTTCTCTTTTCAGAATTTCTTCTGTATGTGTCCCTTTTGTAGGGATTATGGATCTCAGTGGTATCTTTTCTCTTGTTATTACTACTCTTAGGCAGGCCCTTTTCATAGTTGGAGTTGGCCTTATTGTGTCCTTGAACAGGGATATGCAGGAGCTGGTGACCAAGGAGCAAGAGGAGAATCTGGCTATTGTCACTACCCCAAACTCTTCTGTGACGAGTCGGAACTGGAACTTTGAAGGTTCATTGATTCCACTGAAGGTGAACATGAAATTCAGGAGTGGACAAGTTTAGGATAATTTAATTTTGTGACTTTGTTCATGCAGCTTGATTAACCCAGTTTCAACTATGATGCTCTCACAGGAAACGTATATAGATTTGATGAATAGGAAAGCTAAGATGGGAAAACAACTGGCGGAGATTTCACTGGCATTGAGTGGAATGGAGGTACCAAAACCTTGAACCTTCTCCTCAATGTTTGTTGATTGGACGAATATAGGTATGACCTGAAAATTACTTTTTGTTTTTGAATGTCCCAGTTCATTAGGCGTATTCTAAGGTGGATCGGGTTCATTAACTATTATTACCTTTGAAGGATGAATAATGTTTTTATATGATTTTGAGATGTGTTGGCGATTTTAAAAATAAGTTACTATTAGTGAATTTATGTATTTTTCTTATTTAAAATTAAAAAAATAAAATACACTGGGACACTTTGAGAGCAACCAAGCGTCACCCTTGATCATATATACCAAGTAGGAAGGGCATTAACTATAGAAAATAATATTTTAACCAATTACATGGGGACCACAAACATATATATCTCCAATGGTGGTTAAATGATGAAGCAGAGATTCGAGTTTTCTTCATGTTATTGAGAGGCGGTGTTTAACGCAGGAGCAATTGGGAAAGCTGAAATCAACTGTGGAGGAACCAATCGTGTCAGAATCAGAAGCACCACCACCGTTATTGATGGGATCGCCAACAACACCATCAGACTGCACTGAAAAAGAGACAAAAGAGTCGGAACAAAAGAACAAATCAGCGAGCAAATCAAGCGAAGAGAAAGAGGAGGACAAAGGGGGAGACAAGGCAGCAGTCACAGCAACAGAAGACAAAGGGAGAGACGAGGCAGCAGTCAGAGCAACAGAGGACAAGGCAGCAAAGATAGAAAGGCTGAAGAGTGGGTTCAGGATTTGCAAGCCACAGGGGACCTTCCTGTGGCCAAACATGCTGGCCATGTCTCCTCAGTCTGTGGTCCACCTTGAAGACCTCCTAACGGTCCCAACCCCAACTCCACCCTCAGCCTCTTCCACTACTTCAGTATCCCACTTTCAGCTCCCTCCATGTCAGACACAACTGGGCCCCTTCCCAGCTTCACCGGTCAAACCATTGGCTGAGAGGCTCCTCAGCAATGCCATTCTTAAGAGTGTCACTAAACCCTCTCTCTCTCCCTCTCCTCCTCCTCCGCCTGAGACTCCCTACACCACTATCAAAAGCTGCTCCGTCATCAACCTCAATGAGCCCCCTCAGATCCAACACACTGACACCGGCTTTTGTGGGACTATCACCTACCAAAGAAGGCACCACTGCGTGACCTCCGATGATTCAATGCCACACGTACGTGAGCATCTCAGTACTCCTCTTGAGCTCCTCGATTTTACTTTATTTACATACTAATTAAAAAGAAAATGAATCCTTCTTGTGCTTAAGTTGTGCTTCTTATTTTACTTCGTATACAGTTGGTCCTGGCTAAGAAAGAGGGAACGGAAAACATGGATTTAACGAGTGACTGTGACGAGCAGCAGCAAACTCCTCGTTGCTCCTCTTCCACCATCAACTCCTCCTCGTCCTCGTGGCTGCAATCGGGAGAAGGGTGGTGGTTGGCTTTGGCTACCTCTAACCCGTCTTTGGATATGTCTAATCGGGGTTGAATGGATTTAATTTGCCTATAAGAGCGTCTATATATGCTAAGGTTTAGTTACTGGTCTTGTTAGGAGATTTATTTTATTACACTCTTGGACAATATCTTACTTGGAATACCGAACATGGGAAGGAAGGGGATAAATACTAGCTGTACATCCATTGGACTCACGTAGGATTGTCATTTTTGGAAGGAAAATGTTATAAAGCCAAATTTTGAGGTGTGTAATCAGTGCATGCGAACGATGGTACTGATTCCTATTTTCTATCAGCAAAAGGATGAATACATATAATATAGGAATAATACTGTTTCACTTACTCTTCATGTGTGTGTTGCTGTAAATTTTGATATTCGGCCATATAAGAGCAACCACGTTATCTGCATGCAGTTGGTCGGCCCAATTCGGGTACTTCCTTTCTTTCGTTGTTATATAATTTCGTGAATAAAAAGATTCTCTATATTCTATATTAATAATTAGATAATATACCCTCATTCGGGGAAGATGAGTAGCAAGAAAATGAAGTACATACACTCATTTAATCCCATTTTAAATTTCTTATGCACCCTAGCTGTTCACTTTGAGAGCTATGCTGGCGGGCTTTTTACAAGAAGAGAATGGAGGATATCTGGTTCGCGACAGAAGGTTACTTCCACTACTTGCCAATAAAAAGAGATGTTTAAATTAAGGGTAATGCCACGTGCAATTATAAAATGTGCACAAGCCGGCAGTTGTTTTGAAAATGAATAGAGTCTACTGTTAAAAAAATTAATTAATTTTTTTTATATGAATTCCATATTTATTCACTTTTTTCAAAGTGATTGTGCAGCTCTTGTGCATTCATGACTGCAACTATCATCTCTTAAATTAATTTGTAGAACCCAAGGATCGTTTACAGTTGCTTTCAAGATGATGATGATGATGATGATAATGATGATGATGATGATGATAATAATAAGAAGAATCGTCTCTGGTCCTAACTTAAGGCAGACTCAAGAACAGAAAAATGCCGACCAATAAACCCGTGCAAGTGGTCTAGCCAGGTCATTCATTGGTGGGCAATAGAAGCTATATTGTTCTTTTCTTGAAAAAAAAAAAAAGAGGTGAATTTGTCTTGCCCAAGATGCCCGTAAGTATCTTGTCACTGTTGATGACAAGAAAATTTACGGCAATTCCATTATTGAGGCAAAACGAATCAATGTGATCCTTGCAGGAACAGGGAGAAAGGAAGGTGGAATTCAAACTACAACCTTGCATATCCATTCGAGTTTTGGATGCCAATATCTTTGAGATCAATGCAGTGCGACAGCGCAGTGGTGAGCTTCTTCAGATCATCCGTTGTGTGCACTGCACTGAGAGTCACCCGAAGCCTAGAGAGAGAGAGAGAGAGAGAGAGAGAGATGAGGGAAGTGGTGATTTAAATGATAAATTAGTGTTTTCAAGACTAATTGAAGAAAACATCAAGCAATCACTTCCATACTAGAAACTCAAATCTGACTCTAATTTTCCGCAATGCTTGACTTCCAAAGTTCGACCTTATTTTAACTGTTTTTCAATACCTTGAACTTTCCTACATCTTTTCTGATGCCATCTTTGACATATCTACATGTATATGCATTTCAATATATATACATAGATTGTATTAACTATTAACTCGTATTTTGCAGAGTTAGTTCTTTAATATTTTGGCCCAGCCAATCACAACCTGACCTGATCAAAACACTGACATCTCTAGTCAATGTAAAAGGATGCACAACTTCAGAATGTGGAAGATAATAGACTATGCGATATACATATGCCTAATTACATACTTGTATTATTGTATATATGCATGAAAGATGCAACGTGTAAATGTGTTCCAATGTTTAAACTGTCTACATAAAGACCCCCTTTCTTTTTTGGGTGGCAGGGGGGAATCAAATTGAAATTCATGTAGTTGATGAATGAGAAAATAGCAGCAATTTCAAAAGATAAAGAGTCACCAAGATAAAAAAGAAGAAGAAGAAAGACTAAAAATTATGCTTGCACATACAAGAATGATGAGTACACGACAAACCTGCATGAGTTGGGAGGCACCGTTGGGGGTCTGATTGCAGTTACATGGAATCCAGATCTCAACAAATGGCTGTTTCAGAATGATTGACATATTTAGTATCTGTCTCAGCAAATGAACATAATCATAGAGAGAGAGAGAGAGAGAGAGACCGGCTGGCATGCAGGGCCTTTTCTTCACTCCCCACAATAAGAGATATTATGGGACTCGTGATTGTGATGCCCGTAAGGGTATGGAAGTCTTGCACCCGTTTCCAAATTTCCCTTCTACGCCATGTCTCCTTTTTTGCAACAGTAACTGCAGCTGCATTTCACACTCCAGTTTTTAAGGGAAAATTTTTCATCACCGAGGCAAAGGAGACAACTATTTGATGTCAATCTTAATTAATGTCCTAGGTCAGATTATGAAGGAGAAGCAATGGGAGACGAAGGCTTTAAGACACAGAATATGTTTAAATTTTAAAATTTGCAATAGGTATACAAGGGATCTAACTTAGAATACCAAATATCCAGGTATGTATACATATAGTCAGCACAGTCCGTGTTCATTCTGCTTTCATTTGGTCAGCAACAACTTATCAATTTTGGCCATCATTGATGTAGGATAGAAATGAGAAGTGAGAAGAGAAGTAGAATAAAAGCAAGTAGAGAAGAGAAGTACCCAGAAAAGAAGAGAAGAAGACGAAAGCAAGAGAAATGGGGTTGGAAAGCGGCGGCTGTAGGCACTCAATTATCAATTCTTCCAAAACTAACCTTTCAGTGTTTTCTTGCAAGCACTTAAATAGGAAAATAACAAAGCCCTAGTAACCCTTAAAAGTCTGTGGGCTAAAGCCCAAACCCAAAATAAAGAGATCAAAAATAAAATAACCAAAATAACAATAATAAAAGATGTCCTCATCATCTCTCTCGGGGTGGGAAAAGAACTCGACTCCGTCGAGTGAACAAAACACAATAAGACTGCAATCAATCACCCAACCATAAGCTAAGTGATTGAGCAAGCTTCTTCCGACGTCCATAAACATGAGTGAGTGGAGGCCTGAGTCTGGTATCCCTGCCAACTCCCCCAGAACGGATGGATGATGACCCGGGCAAAAGAAGATCTTGCTGACTTCGATAAAACTCCAATAAATCTGGGTCCAGCTGCTGAAGTGTCTCTCTGGGAATCCATGTACAGTCGGAATCAGGTCGATCTACCCAACGAACAAGGAAACGCTGAACCTCTCCATCATTGGTCAACACAATTTGTTCGTCTAAAATAGCATCAATTTTATCTTTGTGTGCTGTGACAGATGATATTGGAGTAGGAGTGACAGATGATATTGGAGTAGGAGTGACAGAAGAATCAGGGTCAAGGTCCACAGATGGAGGGAGAAGAGGGTCATTGGAAGGATTGAAATGGCCTTTGTAAGCAACTAAGTCCTCAACATTAAAAGTAGAGTGGTAACCAAAATGTGAGGGAAGATCAATGACATAGGCATTTGGACCAACACGCTTTAAAATTTTAAAAGGACCAGCACTACGTGCCTGCAATTTGGAAACGGATCCAGGTGGACGTCGTTCCGGTCTAATTCGGATCATAACATAATCCCCAACCTTAAATTCAACATGTCGTTTATGCAAATCAGCTCGAAGTTTATATGATGCATTACTAGCCTCAAGTTGTTTATTGATCTCTTTATGCAAATCATGAAGATGTTGAACAAATGCTTCAGCTGACACAGATACACTAGCATGTGGGGACATGGGAATGAGGTCCAAAGGCTTCCTAGGCTTATAACCATGAACAACTTCAAAGGGACTCATACCTATAGACCGATTCACAGAACTGTTATATGCAATCTGAGCTGTAGGGAGGATCAAATCCCAATTCCTAAGATTTTCCTGGACCAGACATCTTAATAAGTTGCCAAGACTGCGGTTGACAACTTCAGTTTGACCATCCGTCTGAGGGTGGTAAGCGGTGGAAAATTTCAGTTTAGTGCCAACCATATGCCATAGAGTCCTCCAAAAATGACTAGTGAAACGAACATCCCTATCTGAAACAATAGTCTTAGGAAGACCATACAACTTGACAATCTCATTAAAGTACAACCTAGCGACCTTAGACGCATCTGAAGTCTTGCTACAAGGGATAAAGTGAGTCATTTTCAAAAAACGGTCCACAACAACAAAAATAGAATCATGTTTCTTTGGAGTGCGTGGAAGTCCCAACACAAAATCCATACTGACGTCTTGCCAAGGACAACTAGGGACAGGGAGGGGTGTGTAGAGACCAGTATTTTGTCGCTTCTGTTTAGCCAACTGACAGGTGTTACAAGTGCCCACTATCTTAGCCACATCTTTTTTTAAACTAGGCCAATAAAATTGACGTTCAATCTCCTCTATTGACGTTGAATTCCGAATGAGATGTCAGGTAGCTGAGGATGAGGCCATGACTTTGAGTAGGTTTAGACAAGGCCTAAAAGATGATCTGAGGCGTGAGCTTGTCCTTCGAGGTGTCACTACTCTTGACCACGCTTATTCCTTAGTCCGAGACTATGAGTCAGTTACCAGGACTCCGTATGGAAGACGTGGTGACAACCGCCCACCCGTTACCCCAGCATCTACTCTTTCCCCTAAGTCTCTCCTAGGGCCTCCTCCATCTAATGTTCCTCCTGTACTGGAAAATAAGGGTAAAGGTTCTGAATTTCCTAGGAATTCCTCCCGCTTGCAGTGCTTTAAGTGTAAGGGTTTTGGTCACGTTGCCTCCAATTGTCCTAGTCGAGCTTTGGTCATTGAGGAACGTGAGGGTGTTGTTGATGAATCGTTAGAAGATCAAGTCTATGAACCTAAGCTTGAAGAGTTTGGTGATTTGGGTGACGATGAGGATGCTTTCTTAGGTTGCATTCGGACACTTCCTGTGGTCCTAGGTCCTATGCCCCTTGTTCCTGACACACCCCGGATAAGAATTGTTAGTTGTACCCTTACCCAACCCAAAGATGCTGATGATTGGTGCCGTCATGCCATTTTTCATACTTATATCAAAATCAATGATAAGGGTTGTAAAATTATTGTGGATAGTGGGAGTTGCATTAATGCAGTTTCTGTGGCTACTGTGTCACGTCTTGGGTTGAAGCCAGTTCCTCATCCTCAGCCGTATAGTGTCTCTTGGGTTGATACTTCCTCCATAGCTGTAAATGAGCGTTGTTTGGTACCCATCCAATTTTTAGAGTATAAGGATCGTATATGGTGTGACGTCATTCCTATGGATGTTGGTCATGTCATTCTTGGTAGGCCTTGGTTGTTTGATTTGGATGTTACCATCTATGGTCGATCCAACTCATGTTCCTTTGTGTTTAATGGAAAGAAGATCCATCTTAACCCTTTACCTCCAAAACCTGTTGGCTCACATCAAGCAAAGAAAATTGTGGAACGAAAAGGGTTAAATATCATTAACCCTACAGAATTTGAGCGTACACTTGCGGGTGATTCAGTTGTATTTGTCGTGGTTGTTATGGAGGTTCCGTCTGAATCTCCAACAGTGGCCCCTGTGGAGGTCCAGACATTTCTTAAGAAGTTTCAGGATGTTTTCCTTGAGGACCTCCCTGACCACTTACCACCTTTACGGGATATTCAACATGCCATAGATCTTGTTCCAGGAGCGTCTCTTCCAAATTTGCCTCATTATAGGATGAATCCCACTGAACATGCTGAACTTCAGAGGCAAGTGGATGAACTTCTTCACAAAGGATTTATCCGTGAGAGTTTGAGTCCTTGTGCTGTTCCAGCCCTTTTGACTCCTAAGAAAGATGGTTCTTGGAGGATGTGTATTGATAGTCGTGCAATTAATAGAATCACAGTGAAGTATCGTTTTCCCATCCCTAGGCTTGATGATATGTTGGATATGATGGTTGGTGCCACAATGTTTTCCAAGATTGATTTAAAGAGTGGGTATCACCAAATTAGGATTCGTCCGGGTGATGAGTGGAAAACTGCCTTCAAGACGAAGGATGGTCTTTATGAGTGGTTGGTCATGCCATTTGGGCTAACCAATGCCCCAAGTACTTTTATGAGAGTGATGACACAAGCTCTTCGACCTTTCATGGGTAAGTTTCTCGTCGTCTACTTTGATGATATTCTTGTTTACAGTAAGACCAGGGAACAACATGTAGATCATCTCACACAGGTTTGTTCTACCCTTCGTGAAACAAGTCTGTATGCTAATGTGAAGAAATGTTCTCTCTTTACCGATCGAGTTGTCTTCTTAGGATTCATTGTATCTTCTACAGGAGTATCTGCTGATCCCACAAAGATTCAGGCCATTGTTGGTTGGCCAGAGCCTCAGACTATACATGATGTTAGGAGTTTTCATGGTCTAGTTACTTTTTATCGTCGCTTCATCAAGGGGTTTAGCACAATTATGGCTCCAATCACGGAGTGCATGAAGAAAGGAGAGTTTCGTTGGACATTGGAAGCAACTAAGGCCTTTAAGTTAGTCAAGAAGCGAATGACGGAAGCTCCTGTCATGCGACTTCCCGACTTTTCCAAAGTTTTTGAGGTCGAGTGTGATGCTTCAGGGGTAGGAATAGGTGGAGTCCTTAGCCAGGAACGTCACCCTGTTGCTTATTTCAGTGAGAAATTAAATGATGCCAAGCAACGGTATTCTACTTATGATAAGGAGTTGTATGCGGTTGTGCAGGCTTTGCGCTATTGGCGTCATTATTTGTTGCCCCAAGAGTTTGTGCTTCATTCGGACCATGAGGCTCTCCGTTACCTTAACTCACAGAAAAGGTTGAATTCTAGGCATGGTCGTTGGGTCGAGTATTTGCAGGCTTATTCTTTTGTTTTGAAACATAGGAAAGGTGTTGAGAACCAAGCCGCTGACGCTTTGAGCCGTCGTATCTCCCTCTTGTCAATTATGAATGTCAAGGTCGTAGGTTTTGAAAGACTTAAGGAAGAGTATGGATCTTGTCCTGATTTTGGGGATATTTTTCTCGCTTTGGAAAGTGGGCAGTCGGATATTACTGATGGTTTTCGTCTGGAGGATGGTTATCTTTTTAAAGCCAACAAGTTTTGCATCCCTCGGACTTCAGTCCGGGACTTTATAGTTTGGGAAATTCATGCCGGGGGATTGGCCGGACATTTTGGCCGTGATAAGACCATAGAGGAGATTGAACGTCAATTTTATTGGCCTAGTTTAAAAAAAGATGTGGCTAAGATAGTGGGCACTTGTAACACCTGTCAGTTGGCTAAACAGAAGCGACAAAATACTGGTCTCTACACACCCCTCCCTGTCCCTAGTTGTCCTTGGCAAGACGTCAGTATGGATTTTGTGTTGGGACTTCCACGCACTCCAAAGAAACATGATTCTATTTTTGTTGTTGTGGACCGTTTTTCGAAAATGGCTCACTTTATCCCTTGTAGCAAGACTTCAGATGCGTCTAAGGTCGCTAGGTTGTACTTTAATGAGATTGTCAAGTTGTATGGTCTTCCTAAGACTATTGTTTCAGATAGGGATGTTCGTTTCACTAGTCATTTTTGGAGGACTCTATGGCATATGGTTGGCACTAAACTGAAATTTTCCACCGCTTACCACCCTCAGACGGATGGTCAAACTGAAGTTGTCAACCGCAGTCTTGGCAACTTATTAAGATGTCTGGTCCAGGAAAATCTTAGGAATTGGGATTTGATCCTCCCTACAGCTCAGATTGCATATAACAGTTCTGTGAATCGGTCTATAGGTATGAGTCCCTTTGAAGTTGTTCATGGTTATAAGCCTAGGAAGCCTTTGGACCTCATTCCCATGTCCCCACATGCTAGTGTATCTGTGTCAGCTGAAGCATTTGTTCAACATCTTCATGATTTGCATAAAGAGATCAATAAACAACTTGAGGCTAGTAATGCATCATATAAACTTCGAGCTGATTTGCATAAACGACATGTTGAATTTAAGGTTGGGGATTATGTTATGATCCGAATTAGACCGGAACGACGTCCACCTGGATCCGTTTCCAAATTGCAGGCACGTAGTGCTGGTCCTTTTAAAATTTTAAAGCGTGTTGGTCCAAATGCCTATGTCATTGATCTTCCCTCACATTTTGGTTACCACTCTACTTTTAATGTTGAGGACTTAGTTGCTTACAAAGGCCATTTCAATCCTTCCAATGACCCTCTTCTCCCTCCATCTGTGGACCTTGACCCTGATTCTTCTGTCACTCCTACTCCAATATCATCTGTCACTCCTACTCCAATATCATCTGTCACAGCACACAAAGATAAAATTGATGCTATTTTAGACGAACAAATTGTGTTGACCAATGATGGAGAGGTTCAGCGTTTCCTTTTTCGTTGGGTAGATCGACCTGATTCCGACTGTACATGGATTCCCAGAGAGACACTTCAGCAGCTGGACCCAGATTTATTGGAGTTTTATCGAAGTCAGCAAGATCTTCTTTTGCCCGGGTCATCATCCATCCATTCTGGGGGAGTTGGCAGGGATACCAGACTCAGGCCTCCACTCACTCATGTTTATGGACGTCGGAAGAAGCTTGCTCAATCACTTAGCTTATGGTTGGGTGATTGATTGCAGTCTTATTGTGTTTTGTTCACTCGACGAAGTCGAGTTCTTTTCCCACCCCGAGAGAGATGATGAGGACATCTTTTATTATTGTTATTTTGGTTATTTATTTTGGTTATTTTATTTTTGATCTCTTTATTTTGGGTTTGGGCTTTAGCCCACAGACTTTTAAGGGTTACTAGGGCTTTGTTATTTTCCTATTTAAGTGCTTGTAAGAAAACACTGAAAGGTTAGTTTTGGAAGAATTGATAATTGAGTGCCTACAGCCGCCGCTTTCCAACCCCATTTCTCTTGCTTTCGTCTTCTTCTCTTCTTTTCTGGGTACTTCTCTTCTCTACTTGCTTTTATTCTACTTCTCTTCTCACTTCTCATTTCTATCCTACATCATATTCCACAGACGGCGCCATTTTTTTTTTTTTTTACCTGCTGTCTCTGGGTATTTCGGCGCTAAATATCGGGCTGGTGTGGACGATAGCGCAACACAGATGGAGAGCCGAGAGCTGAGATGGACGGGGAACCGAAACAGGGAGTGGTTTGCTTTATCGGGATGATCTGCTCAGGAGGTGCGGCGGTTTCTGGTGATTTTCGGCAGACTCACTTGGTGGTTTTCGGCAAGGTCTGAGAAGAAGATGAAGTATTTTCAGCACTGGTTGTTTGTTCAACGTGGTCTGGTGTGGTTGGTCTGAAAAGAAGGTGAGTGGGTTTTCGGTGCTGGGTTTCGGAGGAAGAAGCCGAAAAGGTAGGATGCAGAAAGGTGAACGGTTGGTTTTCTTGGTTTGGATCGAAGGGGACTCTTCGGTGGAAATGGGTTGCAGAAAATAATCTATTGCTTGAGAAAACAATAAGACCGGCTCTGATACCAAATATGATGTAGGATAGAAATGAGAAGTGAGAAGAGAAGTAGAATAAAAGCAAGTAGAGAAGAGAAGTACCCAGAAAAGAAGAGAAGAAGACGAAAGCAAGAGAAATGGGGTTGGAAAGCGGCGGTTGTAGGCACTCAATTATCAATTCTTCCAAAACTAACCTTTCAGTGTTTTCTTACAAGCACTTAAATAGGAAAATAACAAAGCCCTAGTAACCCTTAAAAGTCTGTGGGCTAAAGCCCAAACCCAAAATAAAGAGATCAAAAAAAAAATAACCAAAATAAATAACCAAAATAACAATAATAAAAGATGTCCTCATCAATCATAGTACCGTGAACTGGGATAAAAAAATGCAGATAAAAAAATCCAAAATAATTGTCTGCAAAGCTCTTATTGGACTGGAAGAAAAAAGAATTTGCAATTAGCAAAATTGAATTCACGACCTTTGAAGAGTGAAGTCACAAAATGGGCCAATTGCATTCATTACCTATCTACAATCTGAGTACAAGTATGCATGTGTTAACTGATAAATCATATGACTAACGTGATGCCTAGCTGTCTGCTTTGGCATTTGAACCCACATGTTTCATGTCAAAGCTAAATCTGGAATTCACACTTGAGGCACAATGCATACACATATCTCCTACAAAATGTACATCAATTTCTAATCCTTTACGTGTACATAAGATGTGCCAGATGATGCAAGTCTTTGTAAATGGGAAACTGATCAAGTCAAACGATGAAAAAATTCCTGGTCCATGAAAAAGAAAGAAATTCTAGCTCAAATTGCTCATCTCTTCCATAAAAATGGGATAGAGGGTAAAGTAATGGAATCAAAATTTATTGGGCTAGTGTAACTTAAAATCAATGAATGCCTGTATTTAAACATATATGCTTTTATAGAAAGAGCTTAATATGTGAATAAATGCCCCCAATAAAAAAGCTAATATTTACCATGCGCAGCTGCAGCAATGGGGACTGGCATGGCAGTTGAAAATATAAAGGAGCGACCCCTTGATTGTATGAATTGCTTCCACTTTTTGCTGTTCATATTGCAATAAAAAAATGGCATTGTTATGGTTTATTATGCCAAGTCTAGCACAGCGAAAAATATTATGTTCCCAAGCATTGTTTAGATGAACCTTATTCATTTATCAATATCTATTCTTCTCCAACAGTAGCAATGATGGGAGAGTATACAAGGAAGATTACCTGCATGCTATAAATCCTCCATGGCAACCTGCAGCCTTACTCAAAGTGCCAAGGCATATGTCTACATCTTCTTCACAATTGAACTCCTCAGCCACTCC
>QEOT01005597.1:43439-61847 GCA_003123785.1 Pterocarya stenoptera | reverse complement strand
AAAACCATGGATTCAAATTATCATCTTTAACAACAGCATCAACATGAGCATTTGAGTAATTAATAACAGATAAATCAACATCTTTTCTCCATAAAATTGCCAAACCCCCATTTCTCCCATTACAACTAATCGATAAACAATTAGGAAAACCAAACTTGAACTTACAGGATTCGAACTCAGACCATTAGCTTTGTCTTCTGCAAGAACAGCACATCGGGCACTTCCCTCTTGATTAGATCACAGAGGGTACGAATGCCTCTTGGGTTCCCAAGCCCACGAGCATTCCAGCACATAATCCTCATAATTCCCAGTGGTGCTGGATCACAGCCACCATCGATCAAACTGTTGAGATCCTCGCTCGCAACTATCGAGGATAATTTCTTTGCTAAATCTCCATCGGAACCCACACCAATTGCCCCTTTCCTCTTGCATGAGTTACCCAGAGAAATTCCTTTTGATCGCAGAGGTTCTGTTGTTCTATTTAGATTGGAAATTCGTTTCCATTTTTGGCTTGTCACCTTGTTAGGCCTCTGCAGACCATGGGCCCCTTCTAGGCCTCCAGTAGTAGGGTTAATCTCAAACCCATCTTGCAAACCATTTTGGGCTTCTTTCAATCCTTGCTTCTCTATGGGCCCTTCTTTCAGTCCCTGCTTCTCTATAGGCCCATTGGTGTGCTTCTTTGCTGCCCAATCTAGGCTTATAAACTCTTGTGACATATCAACTGGCCCTGCCTCAGTAACACCTATATTTGTTTGCCCTTTTCGTAATTCATTAGGACATTCAGTTGGTTGAGGCACAGGATCCAAATCCTTCTCTGCATCATCAACATACATCACCAACTAGTCCCTCTTTGCAAAAAATGCAAGTTGCTTCCCCTTATTCTTTGTGATTCTTGCATCAATTACCCTGTTGGTTATCCAATCCCTCGTCTCTTCCGAGATTTAAGCTACCAGTTTCTCCTGAACAATCACCTTCTACTACCTCCCTCGCCACCGTCCTCCTTACCGTTACTGGTGGAGAACCCGTACTAGTGGTGAATTTTTGGGGAAACAAGTCAGGATTCTCCCTTTTTTTGCCTGTGTTGCCATGATCTCCACAACCTGTTGCTCTTAACCAAGCACCATAAGGAAGTTCATATGTGGTGGCTGACTGAGGTAAACTACATAAGATATAGTCCTTTTCTACATGCCTCAATCGACCACATCGATAACACACATTCGGAAATCGTTCATACGAGAATCTAACCCAGAAAGACTTGCCAATACCGATGTTAATTTTGGTGCCTCTTAACATTGGATATTGCACATCAACAGCCACTCGAACTCTCATGTACTCACCCCATGCAATTTCTCCCTCAACCAAGTCGACCTCTTTGACTCTGCCAATTTTGTTTCCCACCAACTACCCCACATACTCATTCCTAGCCATGATAGGAAGGTCATGAAGACGAATCCAGAATAATGCTTCCATAAGATGGACCTAGTGAACCTATTGCCCCCCCATCAACTTCCTTCACCAGGAGAAGTTGCATATCGAACGACCATGGTCCTTCTTGAATAACCCGTTCTTTATCCCTCATATCATTAAATTCTGCTAGAATCAATTGAGTTCAGATCACGAAATCTTACTCGCATCGTAAGCCTCCAAACTTTTCGCATTGTGGCTTTCAAAATCTCTTTATTATAATGCTTATTAGTAAGTAGTTTAAGAATCGAGCACTTTCCCCCACATTTTTTTTTAAAGAAGAGTGAGCAGTCACCTGTACAATAGTGACCCCTCCCAATTTATTAAATAAATACCCTCACTTATGGCGGAGGAAAACCATGTAAACAAATGAAACAACTCCGACGTAAATAATAAAGCCAATACCAAAGCAAAAAAACAAATAAAACCATAAAACCTCCCAACCTATCTGCGAATATAAGGTAAACCCAACCTCTCCAATCTTAAAATTCCCTTTAGTTCCTTAGGAAGCAACTCGAATGCCTCATACCTCCGGCTACACCCACCCTCTCCCCTCATTGCCAAAAAATCTGCAACCACTTCTCTAAATTGGTGAGATATAGTAAAAGAAATTTCATTAGCTGCAGCCATAAACTCCTCCCAGAAATCCCACAAGTACCATAGAGTACAACATTTGGCTCGAACCCACTCGACCACAATTTTATAATCACATTCAATCTCAACTTGCGTCAGACCCAACTCTATGCATAGCTTAACTCCTTCCGTCAGCGCTCTCAACTCAGCTTCAGTATTTGTTCCATGACCAAACCGCTTTGTAAAAGCTGCTAAGAACCTTCCTTCACAATCACGAATCACTCCCCCTCCACCTAACCTCCCTGGGTTCCCTGTACAGCTTCTGTCTACATTCAACTTCACCGTTCCAGCAATAGGTCTCCTCCATTTTACCAGCTGAGGAATATGTGCATCGACCAGATTACAGCTCACCTCTAGTGCGTTAAACATAGCCAAGTCCCTACTAGAAACCGGACCTACAGTCTTCATTTTTCCCAATAATCTTCTAAGCCATGTCTTAATTGCAATCCAAACTCCTGCCACCGTTTCATGTATATCCTCCATACGTGCCTTGCACCTGCGAATCCAAAGCCTCCACGTGATTACGCATGGAATGAGTCCAAGGAGAATGCCCCGTGTAGATGGTTTTTTTGCAACAGACCACCATTGAGAAATTCTCAAGCACCAAGAATGAGGAGTTATCCGAAGTCCCAACGCAGCTTCTGCACGAGTCCATAGCTGTGCTGCAAAATCACCAGAGCTCAATACATGGTCCCGCATTTCCTCTTGTCTTAAAACGCAGCAGTTGCACGTGGAAGCTAGCGGAATACCAATACGACGGATATTAACATCAACCGACAAACAATTATACCATGCTTTCCAAACACACAGAAATTTTCTTGGGAAGCAGACCATTCCATATCCATGCCATATCAGGAATCTTAGCAGCTTTGACTCTGATTTGCTCCCAAGCGGACGCTGAGGAGAACGTACCATCCTTACTCGGCATCCATACCAGGACATCTTTGCCGCTTCTACCTGCTACTATGGCCATTATTTCCTCTGTTTTAGCTGCACCCACTAGTTCTAGTAATCTGTCTCTGTCCCATCTATTTTCAACCCATAACTCGTTAATTCTCAGAGCTGGGTTCCTGTCCGTACCATGCATACTAAGTGGTCCACTAGCTAGCCACCAGTCATACCAGAAAGACCCCCTACCCTCCTTAACCAAAATCTGAACATTATCCAAAATCTCTGGCAAAACTTCCATAATCGATTTCCAGAAATGGGAACCGCTGCTGTTAGCCAACACCACATGACCCTTCTTGACATATTTAGCTACAAAGAACTTTTTCCATAGACTATCAGTGGACAAAAATTGCCACGCGAACTTCATATGTAGGGCCCTCTGAACCTCCAATGAATTCCGCAAGCTCAATTCCCCTTCTCCCACAGGTTTACATAAGTTATCCCTGGAGCGCCACTTCCTTTTATGATGGCCATCCAAAGCACCCCAAAAGAACGTAGCTAGCATGGAATTAATTTTGCGATGCACCGCCTTCGGGATATTAAGCACTGAAAGAAAGTGCATAGCCATACTCGAAAGAACATGTCTAAGGAGCGTAAGACGCCCCCTTTGTGAAAGTAACTTATGTTTCCAACCAGCCACTTTACTTCTGATTTTAGCAACTAGAGGCTCCAAGTCACTCACCTTAAGCCTCCCTACCACAAGCGGAACAACTAGATAAATCACCGAAAATTTACCTTCAACAAAACCCGATAATCTCTTCAATCTCTTCTTCCCCTTGAGATTTGGTTAGAGAAAAATAGTGCTAATTTTTCCTTGCTTACTAACTGGCCAGACCACCTCTCATAGCACCCCAAAACCTCAATCAACCTCCTCAAGGACCGCTTCTCCCCATTGAGAAAAATCAAGATATCGTCAGCATAGAAAAGATGAGAAATCAAAGGTGCCCCCGACGGGTGAGAAAAAGCCTTAATCCGTCCACTTCAAAGTTTTTTTCCAGCATCCGAGACAAAACTTCCTCCATGATGATAAATAGATATGGAGATAGAGGATCCCCTTGGTGGAGTCCTCGGGTCAATTGGAAAAAACCCTTATATGACCCATTCATCATAATCGAAAACCATTGTGAACGTATACAATTACCCACCAAGGCACTTGCATGAGCTGAAAATCTGAAACATTGAAGGACCTGAAGAATAAAATTCCAATCAACCCGATCATAGGCTTTGGACATATCCATCTTGACCATAAGATTTCCACCATTTGTTTTTTTATTTATTGAATGAACCATCTCTTGTGCCAATGTAATATTCTCAAAAATACTTCGCCCCGGGATAAAGGCGCCTTTTTGTTGTGAGATCATCAATGGAAGAAACTTCGTTAACCGACGAACCAAGATTTTTTAAAAAATCTTATAGCTAACTAAATATAAACTAATAGGCTGAAATTTATCAAAACTCTTTGGTTCTTGGACCTTCGGAATAAGAACAATGTACGATGAAGTGTAATAACGGGGCAAAGGGGCCTCCGAGAAAAATTCCTTTGCTGCCTCTACCAAATCCTCCTTCACCAATTCCCAACAGCTACTGAAAAAACCCGAGCCAAAGCCATCAGGCCCGGGACTACTATCCTTTGGAATAGATAATAAAGCCTCCTTAACTTCTAATTCCGTAGGCTTTTTACACAGAAAAATATTATCATCTTCCTCAATTACATTAACCAACAGAGAAGATAGATCAGACCTCAGGAGTGACACTCTCTGATAAGAAATTTTGAAAATAACTAACTGCACCATCATGTACCTGTTCCGGTGTACTCAGTATCGTGCCATCCATCAGAGTCATGGAGGAAATGAAATTA
This sequence comes from Pterocarya stenoptera, assembly GCA_003123785.1. Lineage (NCBI taxonomy): Eukaryota > Viridiplantae > Streptophyta > Magnoliopsida > Fagales > Juglandaceae > Pterocarya > Pterocarya stenoptera. The sequence goes on along the minus strand of QEOT01005597.1, from coordinate 56,944 downwards.
CTCTTCTTCTGTTGGTTTATAGTCGCATGAAAGAACTTGTTATTACTATCACCATTAATCAACCAGGCCTTCTTGGCCATCTGGGCAAGTTGCATCCCTTCCCTATATTCCCAAGTTTCCAATTCAACCTTTGTTGCCAAAAAATCAACCTCCAAATTTGTAGTGAAGCCATTCTATAATTGCCTCTCCAACCCTTCCAAACAGACTTCCAGGTCCTTAATACGAACCCCTTCCAGCCCAAACACATCTCTGTTCCACTTGCGCAGTGCGACCTTAACCTTCTTTAGCTTTGCCGCTAGCTTAATAAGCCATGTACCCTGGACTGGCGCACACCAAACCGTCGTAACAACTTCCCTGAAAGAATCATGTTTGGTCCACATGTTCTAAAAGCAAAATGGGGAGGGGCCATACCATTGGCAATCCCTTTTTAACAGAAGAACCAAAGGGCAATGATCCGAGGTTTTCCTTGATACAAACTCAAACCACGTATCCGAAAACGCACTCAAGAAACTCGTATTACCAACAACTTTGTCCAACTTAGCCCAACTCCGAGAAGGTCCCTCTCGGGCATTACACCAAGACAACCCACCCCCAGTGCACGGAAGATCCAACAGACCACAAGTTTTCTAAACAAGAATTAAACTCATCCATATATAGCTGAAAGAGCTCTCGGAAGACCACCAATCCGCTGATCATCATTCCTGATAATATTAAAATCTCCTGCAACCAGCCATGGACCATTTCTGACATCCAAATCCACTAAAGCTTGCTAGAGGCCCCGCCTCTCTGCCTGACTACACTTAGCGTAAATGAAAGTCACCATAAATTTTGAGTCTTCAAGAGAAAACCACCCAGTAATCATCTGATCCGTTTTAGACACAACCTCAAATTTTGTATATTCCTTCCAAAACACCCACAATTTCCCTCTCATTTCCTCATTCGAGCAATACGACGGAAGATCCAAAAAGAAGCTAAGCATGGCATTCAATCAACACTAGAACGATTCCGAAATAGCAACCAAAAAGGAGTTTTTCTACCGAGCCAAACCTCTCAACCTTTTACATGACCTGGCCAACCCTCTCACATTCCACACTAAGATTGGATCACTCATAAATTAAGTTTGGATGTATGGGTAGAAACCCACATGGACTACCTTGTTCCCTGTAGAGCTTTATCTTTGGACTTTCTTGAAATCACCTGAGCCTCAGTGTCCGAATCATACAACTTGTTACCATCACACAAATTCAAAGGCATCTCCTGCTCGTGATCAAATAAGAAATCTTCCACTAGCACAGAAGTCTCAGCCAGTGGTCTTACCTGCATCGAACATTCCAACCTAGAGTTTCATTAACCAACTCCAAGTGATCCATCTCATGGTCAGTAAAATTCAATAAAGCATTAGTCGAATCCAACCGCACCACCGCTGCCTGCACATCACACTCATTCATAGCCTGAACAGGGTCCCCCCTACATGCAAGATCTACATTCTCATAGACAATCTCTACATTACTAGACACCTCCCTTCTACTAGACTCCACAAGCTCATGCACCAAAAATACTTCAGCCTTATCTCCATCAATAACCATTGTATTATCTACTACCAAAACATCACCCACACGATCTCCATTAGTCTGGCCAGCCTCACCCACAACATCCTCACAAACCTCCTCCTCTTTAACCTCATTCTCACTCAACCGATTCTCATCTAAAACAACATGCTTCAATATGAACCTGGCTTCCACAACCATAGCCATAGTGGAACCTGGACCATTCAAGTCCTGCACCACTCCTCCTGTTTCCATTCCAAATCTGTCGTGGAACTCTCTTATCCTTCTTCATGATGTCTGGTTTAAGCTTACCCATCTTGCACACCACCTCCGTGTGACCTTGCCAATAACACTTTGTATTTCACCCTCTACCAGATCTTCCTTGTCACTGAAAGAACAATTGGAAAACCCTGCACCAGTTCCTTTGATAGGTCAACTTCGACACACAACCTAGCCCCAGACGTCCTGGTTTTATGTAAAGTAGTGTTATCAGCACCGGTAAGCAGCCCGTTCGGTATAGATGCAGAGGCAGCCCCGGCAAGAAGATCCACTGAGGAGCAAAGAGAGATTCATTCGACAAATCAAATTCCTTCGTCCATCTAAATAATCAAAAATTTGACCCACCAATAGTACGTCCTCGTCCAGCCATGCAAACAATCACGTTCACTGCTCATATGGACAAGGACATGCAGATCATCCATAACGCTAACCATTGGAACCTCTAACAGACTCCACGATTTTGCCACATGCAATCGAATGTCGTCAATAGATGGCCACGTGCGTGAGAACTTGAGCACCAAAGCAAACTTGAATTCCTCTGCAACTCTAGTCATTTATACCTCTGAGAAGACAAAACCTTGCTCTCCATCAATCTCCACCGGATATCGCATCGGCATTCTAAATCAGGAATGCACCATAGAGTTTGAAACTGCCTGAGAAAACGATTTTGTAGCCTGCGCCACCGTGACAGTCCCCTCCAAGGGAGGAGTGGGGGCGGCCTCCATAGCCAAACCCTAGCTAACCAGTAGATAAGTGCCAAAAATGGCAACTCCAACAAATTCGGAAGAACCAAATTAGTATCATAAAAAATTGCTTGTATCGCTCACAATCGCCTCTCTGTAAAACTCGTATCTCAAATAAAACTAGTTTTGTTTTTTGAATGTCTTTTGTCAGTACTTTCCCCCACATAGAACTGCACTTTTGAGCTTTTCCGGTACCACCACCACCACCACATCATTCTCCCGATCAATCAAAGATAAGCGTGTATATAATTCATTCAGATTGTCCCCTATATATCAAAACCTTTGAAGAGCCAAGCAAAACCATATGAAAAATTGCACACAAGCAGTATAGGAACCTCGACATAGAAACCCTAGAGAGGAAAAAACTGAGGAGATATGGTGCTGTAGAAATTGAGAACCCAAAGAATAAAAATAATTGTAAAGTGAACGGACAGCATCTTAAGCCATTTCTTGAGAATTTTTCATGAAGAAGAGTCCATTAATTTGGAGGATCCTATTTATCACGACCAGCCACATGATTAGTTTTAGTGTAGGTGTCTTAGTTTAGGTTGCCTTTATTTTTGCTCTTTTCCATTTTGTTTTTTCTTTTAACCCTTTCTATAGGTATAAAAGTTTTAGTTTGTGGTCATCACCTCAAGGTACTCTTCTTTGTCTCTATTCTTTATTGTTTTACTTTAATTACATTGAGGACAATGAAAGTTTTAGGTTGGGGGAGAGTCTTGAGATGATTTACATTTTTGCATTTTTTTTTCTTTCAATTCATTTTTTTTTCAAATTATTTTTTTGTTGTTTTTGTTGCTTTAGCATGAGTATTGAACTTTAAGTTCATTATGCTACTTCTACTTAAGAATTTCACTGTTTTTCATGCTCATTCATATTCCATTTTCAATTTAGCCACACGAGTATAATTCTGGTTGAAAGATAGATATGATTTTGAAAATCTTGAAGAAAGTATGTGGTGGCGTGTACCCCTTGTGAGATTTTGAGCCAATCCATTCATTTGAGAGGGTTATTTTAAATTACTCCGTACTTTCATTTGGAAGTGCATAATATTTCATTGTTTAGTCTCATTATTCCTTAAATTGGTTGAACACTAAGAGTACATCAAATTTTATGCTACACTTGAAAATCTTGAAGCCATGGATATTGAAGAGCTATTCTAGTCCTCAAGTGATGAGTTTAGGCCATCTTTCTTTATTTTGTGCCTTCAATTCTTTTTCTTGTGCAATATCACTACTAACCCCTATGAGCCTTTTATTTTAGTCTTTCTTTCTTAAACCCTTTTCCCACATATTTCAAGAATGAATGCTGTAGATTTTTTTCATTGGAAAAGGCATACAAAATATTTTGGGAAAGACACATTGAAATGGAAGTTCGAGGAGCAGGCACATTGTCTCTAGATAAAAAAATATACATACCCAAGTCTAATTATGATGAACATGTGAAAGAGAAAAAGAAAAGAAAAAAAAAAAAGCTAGTGGATATGTTGGTGGTACATTCAACATATAGAGAAGGGCTGAAAGTGTTGCATTGAAAAGTTGAAAAATGAATTCAAAAGTTAGATGATACATTCAAAGTTATTTTGGTTGTTCTTGGAAACATTTTTCATTATTACCCCTTACCTTTTATTTCTAATCTTCCCACTTCACCCTACGTTACATCCTAATAAAAGTCCTATTGCTCTTAAGGAGGGTATAGTTTGGAAATTGACATAACAAAATCAAGATGGGGTGGTGTAAAATTCTTATTGTGTTTGGCATCCCTTCATGAGACTATCTATTTTCTTCTATTTGAGTTCTTTCCTTTGATTTATATGTATGATAATTGTTATTGTTTTATATTAATCAGTTGACATATATTTGAGAGTATGCAAATTTTCAGAGTGACTTTATTCTTTTTAGTGTTAACATAATTTTGGATAGAGATTCTGGTCATATTTTATTTTGATACTCAAAGCATATTTGTGTTGGCTAAACCCGATTTCCACAATGAGTATTGATGGCACGTGGATATCTTTTGTGATTGTTAGTGTTTTGACCTCTAATTAAATTATTTGTGCTAAATTAATGTTGAGTCGCTTGGATTGCTAGAGAATAGCAATAAGCTGGTTGGGGGGTGTGATAATAGCTTAGTTTTGAACATTTATCTCATTAGTAGATAGCTTTATCACATTTAGTTTAGGTTAATTCATGCATATTATAAGTTGTTTTAGAATAATAATCTTTTCTTACGTTTGTGCTTAAAACGAGTCTTAATGTATAAATAAATTTTTTGTTGGTATTGAGAGTAATTTTGATTAAGAAAAAGAGAAAGAAATCACAGAAGAAATCCAAAAGAAATCCAAGTTCGAAATCCGTTAGGAGATAGCCTACTCACCTATTGCTTGAGCAAGGTTGGCTTTCCTCCTCGAGTGGTACTCTTGGATTTACCTCTGCATTGAAATCTATGGTCTCAATACCGAACGGTAGGCAAGTTAGGCAGCTATAAAAAGACTGCTAATGAGAAACAATGCTAGTAAATATGCAATGAACAGTTTTATGCAGTTGAAACAAGGGTGAATGCATGTATTAGTGCATTGTGAGGAATCAACCTCTTAGGCAGAAACACATGTATTCATAAAACATGGTGAGGACTCACCCTCTCACTAAAGCACGTCTAAATGGGCATGACGAGGAATCACCCTCTGAGAAGTTACCTTCTATTCAAACCTTAATACATATATACATTGTAACACCCCACCTAAAAATCTCCCTAGGTCTTGGCCATAGTAACCATGACCCTAGCTAAGTAGAAGTTGGATTACTTGAGAAAGAGATAAATTTCAGAGTTTGAGTTTGCAAATAAGTTTATATTGTCAACTTAGTTAGTATATTTAAATTTTTAGAGCTTTATTAATGTTGAGGAAATGAAGCCAAAAGGCCAATGGAAGAATAACAAGTGGCATTAATGGGCTAAGTAATTTCAGTTAAATACTAGATGGATTTGTGAAAGCCCAAGAGATTGGTTTAATAAGGGCCCTAGCTTATTAGGTAAGAGGGCTATGGAGAGACACCAAGACTTCAGCCCAACTTGTTAAACACAAGATATTAGGCCCAACCTAGTAAGCGTAAGTTTATTGGACCCAACTTAGTAAAATTCATGGCTATTGGCCCAATTGAAGAAAGACCCAAAGTTCGAACCCAACCTAGTGGACTATTGAGGCCAAGAAAAGGTGCAATAAATATGGACATAAAGCCCATGGATAAGTTTACATCTGGGCTCACAACAAAGACTTCTACTTATGGCCCAATAAAAGCCTAACACTTGAAGACCAAGCCTTGTATTTCATTTCACTCTTCCAAATGGGGCCCACATACACCATACCATTGGTTTCCATCTTACCAAACCCCAACCACATGCCCCTGGGGTTTCATTTTCAAACCATGGTGAGCCCCATAACCTCAACCTTCCATTTCCCCAATAAGATCCTTCATCAAATACCAATAGCAAAATTGCCACCCTTAAATGCCGACTGTCAACCATGGTCCAAAAGCTTCATCAGTTCTGATTTTCTTTCACTTTTCTCACTCAATCTAGACCACTCTCTCATGAATCATGAACAGTAGATAAATTTTCAACCTTTTCACATACAACGATTGCCATGATCTATAGTCCATTGTAGTTCGGTTTTGGTCTATAATTAAAATGAATTTCACATGCTAATGAACCCCATAAGTTTCAACCAAGCATGTTTGTGTATGTTTGGATTAGGTGTTTTAATGTTCCATGTGTAATATGCTTCGGATTTGGCCTATGAACCATGCCATGCTCATATGTTATCATGCCACAATCCAATTGTGTTATATTTGTTCTTGCATACACGGCATTTCATAAGTTACATGTCATGCGTAAGGAAAAGTACATCTTAAGTCTCATGTCACATGCATTTGGGTAACTAATATTTTCAAAAGTCAAGTACATATTTTATCACGACCCCAAATGCTAGGACGAGGGAATGTCCAAGTGGAACTCTTCTGTCCACTTTGGAGAATTGAGTGGTAACCCCTAAGTCGACAAAGAAACGTTAGCTTACCTCAATTGGATGTTTTTGAAAAGGATGCCGGAGCGAGGTAGCACCTAACTGTAGTGGGTGCCATGACTAAGGCAAATAACTTACGACATACTATCGTGTTATAATGAATATGAATAAGACGTATTCACCACAGTGTATGAACCATTGGTGGTGCGGTAACTAGCAGGAACAAGCGGTGCTTAGGGGACCCGTGTTGTATCACCATGTGTTATAGGAACAAGGCAATGAGCTCATATGATATGAATCACATGATATGATATGATATAAATGTCTAAAGATCAACACGAAAATGATGTCAAAGATGTTTTTCCAAAAAGTCTAAAAATCTCTGTTACATGGCTTTCGAGAAAGGTCAAGTATATAAATCAAGTTTTTGGTCATGGCATATGTCAAGTAAATGTTCATGCATGCATTTCATGATTGGCCATTTGTATGCTTATGTTAATTGTTGTATGTTGTATGTTTACTTACTGAGATTTCTCAAAATCTCAATGGGGTAGTTTCCACTACCATTTTCATCAAGAATGGTAAACACTGTGACCGGTATAGAAGATCACCCCATGGTGAAACATAAAAGGACGGTACCCTCGACCATCGAGGGGGTACCGAAGAACAATGAGAGCTCAACGGAGCCCTTTTTGTTCGATAGGATACAAAACGCCGACCAGCTCATTTCCGAGGCATTGTAGCTCATTGACGAGCTGAAAAGGTTAAGGAATCTGAACAAGGACCAATTTTTGGAGAAAATAAATAAGCCTGACTAGTCTAAAGAAAAAGATTAAAAAAAAGAAAAAAAAGAGGGACCATTTTTCCTGTGCCAAGAAACATGTTTTGGATTTCTAAGACTTTAAGGTCTTTTGTGATTGGTCCCTTTGTTTTGGAAAAAAGTTTTTAGGACTTATGTTTTGGGAGACAATGAATATATATATATTATCTGGTACTTTTGAGAAGCATGTTATGTTAAGGAAATGTTTGAGTTATGTTTAGTCTTACGGTACCATGTGCTAAGGCAACTACTTTAGGCGTTGCTTAATTTTATATGAACTTTATATTTTTCGATGCTTTATTTATTGCATATTGCTAGTATACGTAGGTACATTGCATCTATCTATCATGTATGAGGGGTATTTAGCCTTGTGTTGCATGTCCCAGCATTTCAGTCACCGTCCAATCCCAAGCGGGGGCTGAGGACGCCACTAGGCGATGGTACTAGAGCAATTATGTCTCTAGGTAAACCCACACCCCACACATTGTCCTAGGAATGCATGGTACCACTAACTAGGTTTGAGATATGTAGTTATAGGATTTGATCTTATAGCTATAGGCTTGAATTTTGGAGGAAGTGAGATAGAGGAATATGCGCGTGTGGATCTCGAATGCAAGTTGAAGACAGATAGCCTTTGTCTAAGAAGGAGATAGACCTACGCTGGTTTTGTATGTTTTAAGAGAAAGAAAGAACCATGGCATGAAATCGACGTGAGGATACCTCTCTGAGACGTAGAGACTACGAGATTGGAAACCCTCCACTAGAAGGAGGATAGGCAATAGCGGAAGCTATTCGCTAGATGGCTGAGGTAGTGCACAATCAGATAGCACAAGGGCAGAACACTAGGCAAGAACACTAGTGCAAGTAAGTGTGGTGCCTTAGCCCCCATTTTGGATTGGACAGTGACTGAAACGCCGGGACATGTAATACAAGGCTATACATCTCTTGTACATGATAGATAATATGCAATGCGCCTAAGTACACTAGCAATATGCAATAAATAGCAACGAAAAAATAATAAAAGTCGGATAATCTAAGTAATGTGATAAGCAATTGCAATGTACATGGTACCGTTACTAACAAAATACCCCAACATTGTGAATTTTCCATAAACATGCATCACATGAACATGGGACATTTTCAAAATACCCCAACATTGTGAATTTTCCATAGAGTATTTTTAAACTCCCAAAACATGGGACATTTTCAAAATATAGTTCCTCAAAAAGTTGAGACCTAAAATCATAAGTTTTTCCACAAAATGTCTTAGGTTAGGTCCCCGTCCTTTTTCTCCATTTGTTTTTCCTTTTCAAGAGGGCTTGGGCTTCACGCACTTCTTTAAGGCCCGATCCTTATCTCGATTGTTGCACCATCTGAATCCTTCAATAAACTGGAGTATTCCAGTAAACTCCTTATCAATGGCCTCGAGTCACCCCAGGATAGAGGGCTCAGGTCAAATTATATCCATTTTAGGCACGATCCTCTCCAGAGGAGGTGCAATTCTCTTCTGCTTGGCCATGGATGTCGTCTTCTAATCCTGTAACAACTTCTATCATTCCAGGTGGGGAATGGTAGTGGAAACTACCACAGTGAGAATGCGAGAAATCTTAGCAAGTAAACACCCAACATAAAATAGTTAACACAAGCACAAAAGAGGTATATCATGAAATGCGTGCATGGACATGTACTTGACATATGACTTGATAGGAACTTAACTTGTGCACTTGATCATTTTCAAAAGCCTTGTAATAGAGACATATACATTTTCGAAAAACATCTTTCACTTTCCTTTTTACGTTGATCTTAATCAAAACTTTGCCTTATATGAAAATATCACAAGGGACAAAAGGGAGACTAAAGGATTTTCAGCCAACCCTCTCCCACACGCGTAGACCTTTTGTTTTGGCTCAAATTCAAGTTTCGAGGTAGATATTCTTGGAAAGGGGAGCCTAGGGAAGAGAAAGGTAGATTTGCTAGAGATTTACATGGGAAACCGATGGGGGCACAAAGGGATTTTGTAATTTGTCAGATTTTGCCCAAGTCTCAACTATGCAATAAGCTTCTAGAAGAAAAGATGAAGCGACTTTTACACAAAGGACTAATCTACCCCTATAATTTCGGCCACTACTATTCCAAGTCTAACCATCACTTGCCACTTGTTACATAGGTTACAAAATAGACCAATGGTACATGAAAGGTCACCTTGGGAAGGAACAAGAGGGAGATGAAGAAACAAAGTGGGAATAAGTGGAAAGGAGTGGGCAGTAATGGGCAAGGCACACGCCTATGCCACTTGTCACTAATGCTAAAGTTTGTTTGTTGGAAAAAGGAAGAGGCATGAATCATTTTACATAAGTACCCTTGAGGACATATTCACTTGCTTAAGAAAAATGAAGGGCATAAAGGGATAAATAAGGGTTCTAGCCAAGAGAGAGGAAGCCCTACATGCCACCTAAGCATGTCCCTTCCCATTGCAATCCAAAGTGAGATTCTAGGAGTCTTTTCAGCAAAAGAGAAGGAGGAAGAAGAAACACTTGCCATTTGTCACTCATGCAAGGGTTTTAGAGGCAGCCAAAGAGGGAAGTGAAGAGACCACTACAAAAAGGAGGGAGTACATGCCTATGGGCTTTTCCTTTGCCATTTTTCAGAATTTTGCATGAACCCTCACCCTCTCCACACAACTCTCACATACTCACTTGAAGATTCTCACACTTTCTTGCATTTTCTTTTCAGCCAAACAAAGAAGAATACCTTCAAGAGAAGATTTTGCCATCTTCAAAGAAAGGCCAAGGTAAGGCTTGGTTTTCTCTTAATTCTTACACCACATATCACTTTTCCAACTCAAAATGAGATTCAAATCTCAAGGGAAGTCAAGGGGTGAAACTCATGTTTTCTACACGTTTTCATAAAAAATGAATTAAGGTTTTCAAGAAACCCATGAAGCCGAATGGTGGAAGGTGTTCATCCTCCCTGTGTTCTTACCCTACCTTTGGTTTTGCATAAAAATACAAAGAATGTCCTTTGCACGTTTCGGTTTGAAGGAAAGCAACGTTGTTAATTTGTGATACTTGATGATTTGGCTATACCATGTATAAGAGGTTTCGGATCTTAGCTAAATACCATGATTTTATGTTTTATTTTGCGTGTTTTTATTTCTAAGCAATATGTTTGAAGTTTTGAAGCATGTTTAAGTGATGCTTATTCATATTTTTATACTTTTATGTTTCGGCCAAGGCCTTTTTTCATACTGCCATGCATGTGTTTTGATATTTTATGTGATCTATGTTGTCATGCCATGATTTGAACATGTTATGCTTGGTTATTTCATGCACGGAATTTCATATGTCATATGTCAAGTATACGAATGTAAATCTTATGTCTCATGTCACATACATTTGGGAAAAGTGTTTTAAAAAAAACAAATTCAAGAAAAGAGTCTAAAAATATTATCATGACCCCAAGTGCTAGGGCGGGGGAATATCCTTGTGGAACTGCTCTGTCAATTCTGGAGTACTTAATAATGGAGTGGTAATCCCTGGGTCAACAAAAAACTATCAACGAGCCTCAAATGGATTCTTTTTAAAAAATGTCGAAGCGAGGAAACGCATAGTACTAGTGGGTGCATAAGGCATGTACCTTGACAAAATATTGTTGAGTTAATATGAAATGACTCTGTTTATGACATATTCACCATGGTACACAGACCGTTAATGGTGCGGTAACAAGCAGGAGCACACGGTGCAAAGGGAAACCGTGATGTGTCCACCCTCTAAACAACAATAAGAGCTCATATGTTATGGATCACTTGATGCAAATCTTGTGATATTTTTCTGGTAAGGCAATCTTCTGGTTAAGATCAACGTGAAAAGGAAAGTGGAAGATGTTATTTGAAAATGTCAATGTCTCTGTTACAAGTGCTTTTAAAATGGTCAAATGCACAAGTTAAGTTCTGGTCAAGTCATATGTCAAGTACATGTCTATACACGCATTTCATGATATAATCTTGTATGCTTGTGTTAACTATTGCATGTTGCGTGTTTACTTACTCAGATTTCTCAAAATCTTATTGTGATAATTTCTACTACCATTCTCCACCCGAAATGGTAAAAGTTGTGACAGGATTAGGCGATCATGGGGAAGCGCAAAAGGCCAGATCCTCGTATAGTAGAAGAGACCCTAAAGAGTCGTGATAGTGCGGCAGAATTATTCGCGTTAGAGAGATTGGAAGCTGCTAACTGATTCATTACAGAGGTTACGAAGCTCTTGGAGGAGCTAAACAGGATTCTAGACTAGGATAAAGCCAAATAGGGTTGAACGTTTTGGATAAGAAAAAGGAAAAGAGGACCATGGGAATTAGAGTAGAAGAAAAGACAATGAAACATACTTTTTGTGAANACGAACGTTGCATTTCTTATTGCTACCGTATGCACTCGTTGTTTAATGATAATCTCTTGATTGTAATTAGCTTCACATGATGATTTTGCCATGCTTACTTGTTTATGATGTTCTTGGATTTTCATGGTTCAAATTGCTGGTTATAACATGTTTTGTAAGTCTCAATAATTGGCCATGCCTATATGTCTATGCTCGGGTTTAAACATGGTTCTTCCATTTTGGTATATATGTTGAGTGCTTTGCCTAGGTTGTGAACTGAGCATTCGAATGTTTAATATTTTCAACCCATAACCTGAGATATTCAAATTTTGATTACTTGACTTACAACATTCACATGTTCACATGGTCCATGAAAAGAAAAGTGTTACAAGTCTCATGTCACATGTATTTGGGTTGCAAATTGTTTTCAAAGAAAAGAGTCTATACATGTTTTATCACGACCCTAAATGCTAGGACGGGGGAATCTCCTAGTAGAACTCCTTCATTTGTTCTGGAGTGTTTAAAATGGAGTGGTAGCCCCTGGGTTAATAAAGTACCATCAGTGGACCATGAATAGATCCTTGTGGAAATAATACTAGAGCGAGGTAGTACCTAAAGCTAGTGGGTGCCTCACATGTGCTATATGTGGTGAAGGTGAAATATGTGAACTGTCACATAAGTTATGAATTATGACGTAGTCACCATAGTCAAGTGGGCCATTGGATGATCTAATAACAAGTGGGGAATCAATGTGCATAGGGGAGTCGTGAGGTATCCAACTATATGTTACAAGAAATGAATAAGACAATGAGCTTAAAGATATGTTACATGTATATTGATCAATGTGAAAAGATGGAAAATATATTTTATTTTAAAAGTCAAATTTTCATAAGCCAAGTTTTATTTCAAGTACATGTCCATGCATTCATTTCATGGTTTGCCCTTATATGTCTATGTCATCTGTTGTATGTTGTGTGTTTACTTACTGAGATTTCTCAAAATCTCGCCATGGTAGTTTTCTCTACCATTCCAGATACTACTATTCCCAATCTAAAATGATAGAAGTTGTTACAGAACAGGAAGAGACCAATTATGGTAAAGCGCAAGAGGCCAGCACCCTGGAGAGTCAAGGAGACCCCGAAGAGCCCTAAAAGCTCGTCGGAGCCATCCCTAGTTGAGAGAGGTTGAAAGCTGCCAACCAGTTTATTACGAAAGTACTGTAACTATTTGAAGAGCTAAGGAGGATACCTAACAAGGACAAGGCAAAATAAGGATGGCCTTGAAGGGTTCTTTTTTAGAGGGATCTCAAAAATTGTATTAAAAAATAAAAGAAGAGGGTTTATGGTTTACTTTGGAGATTGCTTTGTTTTGGGAGATTTCGAAACAGTATCTATTTTGGAAGTAACTTGAACAAAAATGAAATCTTTAGTAATGATTAGTTTATGGTACCCTACTAGTTTCTGTTGTGATTTATTGCATACTGCTAGAATATAATAGGTGCATTGCATCCTAAGTGTCATGTACGGGAATATGTAGCCTTGAGTTACATGTCCCAATGCTTTAGTCATTGTCCAATCCCAAATGGGGGTTGGGGGTGTCACAGCCAACAATGTGATATAGTAACTAGTAGGGAACCCAAGGTTCCTAGGGATAGCCGTCAGGTGTCCACCCACATTGTTATATGGAATAAAATTACAAGTGATTAATGAGAAATGGAACTTTGT
>QEOT01005597.1:25965-36557 GCA_003123785.1 Pterocarya stenoptera | reverse complement strand
CTTGTCTAATGTTGCTTAATATATTTCAGCTTGCTATTTGTTAACTCATTGGATTTTCTGTAAGTAGACTCCCAACCTACTTTGGATAATGTTTGTATAAATTGCGCGAACGTTGCATTTCTTATTGCTATCGTATGCACTCGTTGTTTAATGATAATCTCTTGATTGTAATTAGCTTCACATGATGATTTTGCCATGCTTACTTGTTTATGATGTTCTTGGATTTTCATGGTTCAAATTGCTGGTTATAACATGTTTTGTAAGTCTCAATAATTGGCCATGCCTATATGTCTATGCTCGGGTTTAAACATGGTTCTTCCATTTTGGTATATATGTTGAGTGCTTTGCCTAGGTTGTGAACTGAGCATTCGAATGTTTAATATTTTCAACCCATAACCTGAGATATTCAAATTTTGATTACTTGACTTACAACATTCACATGTTCACATGGTCCATGAAAAGAAAAGTGTTACAAGTCTCATGTCACATGTATTTGGGTTGCAAATTGTTTTCAAAGAAAAGAGTCTATACATGTTTTATCACGACCCTAAATGCTAGGACGGGGGAATCTCCTAGTAGAACTCTTTCATTTGTTCTGGAGTGTTTAAAATGGAGTGGTAGCCCCTGGGTTAATAAAGTACCATCAGTGGACCATGAATAGATCCTTGTGGAAATAATACTAGAGTGAGGTAGTACCTAAAGCTAGTGGGTGCCTCACATGTGCTATATGTGGTGAAGGTGAAATATGTGAACTGTCACATAAGTTATGAATTATGACGTAGTCACCATAGTCAAGTGGGCCGTTGGATGATCTAATAACAAGTGGGGAATCAATGTGCATAGGGGAGTCGTGAGGTATCCAACTATATGTTACAAGAAATGAATAAGACAATGAGCTTAAAGATATGTTACATGTATATTGATCAATGTGAAAAGATGGAAAATATATTTTATTTTAAAAGTCAAATTTTCATAAGCCAAGTTTTATTTCAAGTACATGTCCATGCATTCATTTCATGGTTTGCCCTTATATGTCTATGTCATCTGTTGTATGTTGTGTGTTTACTTATTGAGATTTCTCAAAATCTCGCCATGGTAGTTTTCTCTACCATTCCAGATACTACTATTCCCAATCTAAAATGATAGAAGTTGTTACAGAACAGGAAGAGACCAATTATGGTAAAGCGCAAGAGGCCAGCACCCTGGAGAGTCAAGGAGACCCCGAAGAGCCCTAAAAGCTCGTCGGAGCCATCCCTAGTTGAGAGAGGTTGAAAGCTGCCGACCAATTTATTACGAAAGTACTGCAACTATTTGAAGAGCTAAGGAGGATACCTAACAAGGACAAGGCAAAATAAGGATGGCCTTGAAGGGTTCTTTTTTAGAGGGATCTCAAAAATTGTATTAAAAAATAAAAGAAGAGGGTTTATGGTTTACTTTGGAGATTGCTTTGTTTTGGGAGATTTCGAAACAGTATCTATTTTGGAAGTAACTTGAACAAAAATGAAATCTTTAGTAATGATTAGTTTATGGTACCCTACTAGTTTCTGTTGTGATTTATTGCATACTGCTAGAATATAATAGGTGCATTGCATCCTAAGTGTCATGTACGGGAATATGTAGCCTTGAGTTACATGTCCCAATGCTTTAGTCATTGTCCAATCCCAAATGGGGGTTGGGGGTGTCACAGCCAACAATGTGATATGGTAACTAGTAGGGAACCCAAGGTTCCTAGGGATAGCCGTCAGGTGTCCACCCACATTGTTATATGGAATAAAATTACAAGTGATTAATGAGAAATGGAACTTTGTTATTTTGTTACATTGTTACTTTGTTACATGATTACAATATCAGTGTCTTGAAAAAGAAAGAATATAGATGGGATAAAAGTGTGTTTTCGATCATAGTACATATTAATTCTCATACATTTATACTCATGGTTTACCTTATACATGCTTACGTTATCTTTGTGTTTGTTTGTAGTATAATTTGTTGAGATGTCTTGAAATTTCACTGAGGTAGTTTCTACTACCATTCACCAAGGATTGGTAGAAGTTGTGACAAGACTCGATGATAGTTAGCAGGATGGATGACTTGCCTGATTTGATTGAGGATGAGTCCACAATAGAAGTCCGTCATAGCATAGCTGTCTCTTACCTGGAAGCCACCTCACATTTCCTCATAGAGACCTAGGATATGCTCAATGAAAAGTACACGCTGCAATGGGCTCCCGAGCTACAAGAAGCTCTTACCCTAAAAAACCATTACATGAACGACTATGTGAAGGTGGCTTGGGAGTTAATATCCGAGGTGCAGGAAAACATTGAAATTGGTTTGCATGGAAAACAATGAAACATAAACATGCATGCTTTTGACTTTAATCATAGTTACTAGATCCTTAACTTACGTGTAATAAATCTTGAAATAATACAACCATATACCTCACATTCAAGTTCTAACTTTATCTACTTTCCTCCAAGAAAGTGAGAGTGATTCTTGGACGATCAAGATAGTGATTTCGTTTTCCTGTCTTGGTCTCGTGCGTTTGAACTTCTCATCTAGGGTTGCCTTTGAAGGCACCCTGTGCCCCTCCGATGGCCTCCCTATCGGCAGGGCCTGAAGTTTCTTCAGGTCTTGCGGTTTCTGCCCAGGTGGTGAACAAAAAGGTGGAGGCTGCAAAGTTCAAAATTCCTATGCATGTCCTAGTGGAATTAATGGTGAATTGGGATTTATATTTTCTGAACATGAAATGTTGAAGGCAACGGAAGAATTTTGCTTCGCATTGGTTGTGAAGTTCTTGAAGGTTCGACCGTCTATTGACAAAATCTGGTTGTTTGTGGTGAAAACTTAGGGATTGCAGGACATACCAACAATCAGTTTTATGGATGATTACCATGTTCTTATTCAAATAAAAAACGAACTTGACTTTGTGCATGGATGGGCACATGAAGGCAGAACAATGGCAGTGAATAACTTTCGGCTTTTCAAATGGTCAAAAGATTTCGATGTGAATAAAGAATCACCTTTGGCTCCACCATGGATTTATTTTCCAAGTCTACCATTGCATCTATACAGAATAGATTTCTTGCAAATCTTGGCGACCCGCGTTGGTCGATATCTTGGCACAGATAATGCAACCCTTAATCGCACGAGAGCCTCAAGGGTTCGTATTTGTGTGGAAGTAGATCTAAGCGTGGTACCCGTGAAAGGTTTTCCTATTATTGTGGCACCAAACACTTGTATTTGCCAGGAAGCAAAGTACGAAAAGATTGGGTTTTATTGTTCTAACTTTTCTCGCTAAGGGCATACATCAATGGCTTGCAGGGTCAGCAAAAGGAAACAAGATGATGGTAAACAAAAGGACAAGGCGAAATGGCAGCCAATGAATAAAGAAGGCTCTATTGGCTTCAATGGACAGACAGTGGAAGTGGATAATAAGGTAGGCCCAAGCAACATGCAGGTGGTGAATGAAGTGAATAATCCGGTGGTTACTGAAAATTCTGGGGTGGAAGTTCAAGAGAATGAGGAAAAAATAGAGCAAGTTATTGTGGAACCGCAGTTGATTTCTCGACAGAATGTGAGTGATGATATATCAGAAGGATACACTAGCTTGAATGAACGAGTAGCAAACGAGGATAATATGGCAGGTCCAAGCACCGCACAGGTTATGAATATTCCAGTGGAAGGTCATGAAATTGAGGAAATAACAGAGGAAGCTGGAATGGAAAAGTAGTTGAAAGCAAGTTAGAATGTGAAGGGTGATGTATCAAAGAGTAGTGATGAGGAATGTGAGGAAGTGTGGTGTGATGAAATGGGACCTCCTGGAGAAATAATGTCCTAAGCATATAACGTAATATTTGAGGCAGTAGAGGATGTGTACAATGGTTTAAATCAAGAGGAATTGGCATTAGGTTGTGCGTCGGATAGAGAGGAGGGAGAAATACCATCTTTGATGGGAAAAGAAAAATTGTACAAGTCGAACACAGAGCATCGTTCAATTACGGGAAAATAAAACACGGTAGAGGCAACTATGGTGAGGAAATCCCAAAGGGTTCACACCCGATCTCAAAATGTAAGTTTATGATTGATGCAATTTTTTTCTGGAATATAAGAGGTTTGAGCAAGTCTAGAGGCAGGCTGAAGAAGCTTCTTACCAAATTCCATGTTAAACTATTGCCATCTCAGAACCCTTTGTAACCGAGAATCAAATGCCTGTTTTGGAGAATTTCTTACAATATAATTACATTGTTTCGAATGAAAGTCTGGGTGGTATGCTGTGGTTGTTTTGGTAAAATCCAAATGACTTTGAGGTAATTTCTTGTACATCTCAAATGGTCTCTGGATGGTTGGTCATGGCTGGCCATAAAATTATGATTACCTTTGTTTATGCCAAATGCACTTATGTTGAAAGAAGGGAGTTATGGCAACAATTAGCAGTGACGCAAGTGGCGGACATACCATGGATGGTGTTGGGTGATTTTAATGTGATACGCACGGATTTGGAAAGGATTGGTGGAAACCCAAGATCGCTTATCTTTATGTCAGAGTTTAATGATTGTTTAGATCATTGTGATCTAGTTGATTTATCACATTCTGGCCAACGTATGTCATGGTGTAATGGCCATGAAAGGGTATCTAGAAGTTGGGCGAAGTTGGACAGAGTGCTTGTTAATGATGACTTTATGAAACATTTTGCATCGGCTCATTTTGAATATTTAATGCGGAAATCTTCTAACCACGGCCCCATGGTGGTCTATCCAGAGGTGCCATTTTAATCTTATGGTCCTTCGCCATTCCGTTTGCTCAATATGTGGTGTTCACATGAGTTTTTCCTATCATGTGTTAAAGGTGCGTGGCATAAGCAAGACTTGGCCTCGGGTCTCATGAAACTTGCTTTTAGACTTAAAAGAACCAAAGTGGCTTTCCGGGAGGGTGGAAGACAATTTAAGAGTTCTTGAGGAACGAATGGAATTTCTAGAAAATCAATTACAGTCAGGTTTCTCTAAGGAAGTTGAGGCTTATTTCCTTATTACTAAAATTGAACTCCAGTTGTGGGAAAAAAGGGAAACCAATCACTTGGGTCAGAGTGCTAAAAAATGATGGATGACAAAGGGGGATCAAAATCCGAGCTTCTTCCACTCAATTATTAAACATAGGCGGAAAAAGGGGCAGATATCTCGGATGGTGCTTGCCTTGAGGGGGCTGAAACTGTTCATAAAGAAGCTGCTGATTTCTTTTGTAATTTCTCACAGATAACTTGAGTGTTGAGGAGTGTGTCCTCTCAGATTTGATTCAGAGAATAATTATTGAGGAAGAGAATGCATCCCTCTGCGCAAAACCATCAAATGAAGAAGTGAAACAAGCGGTTTTTTCCATTCCCAAGGAGAGCAGTTTGGGTCCGGATGGGTTCGGGTCTAAGTTTTACATGTCTTGCTGAGATATTGTTAAGCATGATGTTATTGAGGCAGCTAGAGAGTTTTTCAGGGGTGCACCCCTAACCAGGTTCTATTCTTCATCTTTCATTGTTTTCATTCCGAAAGTGTCTGATCCCTCAAGTTTTGATAAATTTAGACCAATTAGTTTGTGTTCTGTGGCATATAAGGTTTGTTTCAGGAACAAGGTGCGTTCATTCCTGGGCGAAGTATTTTTGAAAATATCATACTTGCACAAGAAATGGTGCACTCGTTACATAAGAAAAGTGTCGATGGAAATGTGATGGTAAAACTTGACATGGCGAAGGCTTATGAAAGGGTGAATTGGGGCTTCCTTTCGGAGGTCTTTAAGGCCTTTGGCTTTTCTAATAATTTTTGTAGATTAATTCAGAATTGTGTGGAGTCTCCGTGGTTTTCTGTTATGATGAATGGGACTTTTATTGGTTATTTTCAATCAACTTGGGGTTTGCGTCAAGGGAACCCTCTTTCACCTTTGTTATTTATTATAATGGAGGAAGTACTGACGAGGTTACTCAGGAAAAAATTTG
Organism: Pterocarya stenoptera; assembly: GCA_003123785.1. Lineage (NCBI taxonomy): Eukaryota > Viridiplantae > Streptophyta > Magnoliopsida > Fagales > Juglandaceae > Pterocarya > Pterocarya stenoptera. The sequence goes on along the minus strand of QEOT01005597.1, from coordinate 30,580 downwards.
AGTCAGGGCGCATTGGAAAATTTCATCATCCGGTGGGTTTCCCTCTAGTATCTAATTTGCTCTATGCAGATGATATTCTTGCTTTTGCAAATGGGGGCAAGAGATCTATGAGAAACCTTGTTCATATTCTTGAGACTTATGAGAAGTGGTCGAGTCAAATTATTAGCAAAGAAAAATCTGCTATGTTTATGTCGAAGCATATCTCGTCAACCCGTCAGCAGGGTTTGTTGAGACTTACAGGTTTTAAAGAAGGCAAATTTCCTATTACGTATATGGGGGTGCCATTGGTATCAGGAAGATTGACAACCAAGATCGTGGAACCGTTTATTGAAAAAATAAGGAAGAAAATAGCAGGATAGAAAGGTACGCTTCTTTCGCAAGGAGGAAGATTAATTTTATTGAGACATGTTTTATCAAGCATGCCAATTTACTTAATGTCTATGATAAATATTCCTTTGGTGACCGTGTCTCATATTAACACTTTTTTGGCCTAATTTTCTATGGGGGAGGAGGATGGTAAAAGAAAGTTTCATTGGAAAGCTTGGGGGAAATTTTGTAAGCCTGCATCAGAAGGGGGAAGGGGCTTGAGAGAGCTCAAAGATGTACAGAAATCGCTTCATATGAAGTTTGCTTACCGGTTATTAACTGCTAATACTTTATGGACTGAGTTTTTCTGAGCAAAATACTTCAGAAATGCACATTTTTCGGCTTACGTTGAGAGGCCTACTAACTCCCGTTTTTGGAAGTCAATTATGTCAAGTCTTCCAGAAGTAATGGAGAATGTTAAGGTATTGGTAAGAGGTGGAAATGCTTCATTCTGGTTTGACAAATGGCTTACTTCGAGCGCATTATCAGTAAGAGTTGAGGTTGTGTTAAACTCTAATTTGTGTATTAAGGATTGTTGGCTTAATGATTCATGGAACGCTAATCAGTTAATGGAATTAGTTGGGGCTGAAATAACAGAGGATATTTTACATAATGTGGCGGCTGGAAAAAGCGGCAAAGACATTTTCATTTGGAAACCTACTCTTGATGGTAGTTTTTCTACAAGATCGGTGTGTGAGGTGGTGAGAACCAAATGTCCAAACATTTTGTATCATGAATGGTTTTGGCATAGTGTGTTGCCGAAAAGAATTTATGTTTGTCTGTGGAAAGTTTGGTCTAACTGTTTAGCCGTGGATGACAGAGTGCAGAGCAAAAGTATTTATCTGGCTTCATCCTATGATTGTTGCTCACGGAAAGCCACAGAAACAACGGATCACATTCTATCTTCAGGAGATATGGCCTCGCCTGTTCGGTCACGGGCAAGTGCTATGATGGGAATGTCGTTTATGAAACATTGGCCTTGGAAAACCAGAGTTATGATATGTTTTTATTATGCAAAAAAATCCTCCATCAAAGGTATGTTAGTTTGTTTAATCCCTTGCTTAATCACTTGGTGTTTATGGAGAAGAAGGTGCAAGGCTAGAATGGAAGGCGTGCAAGAAAATGTAGGAAAAATTTGGAGAGATGTTCATTATTGGATAAAATCATTGGCTGGTAACCTGAGCTCTATCCAGAAATTATCCAACCAAGACATTAAAATCCTAGAAGAATTCTAGGTTGGACGTCCAAGTATTGAGGAGAAAGCTGTAAAAATAGTAACTTGGTCTAGACCCCCTATGGGTTGGGTGAAACTCAATTGTGATGGGAGTTGTCGTGAAAATCGGGGCAATTCGGGTGGTGGGGGAATTATCCATGACAATAACGGCGTGGTTAAAGCAACGTTTTCAGCTCACTTTGGAAATGGAAAGAACAATGAGGCCGAACTAAAGGCTATTTTGGAGGGCATTCGTCTTTGTAAACAATTTCGCTTTTTTAATGTTATTATTGAGAGTGATTCTAATATTATGGTAGATTGGTTCCGAAAAGGAAGATGTTCCTTATGGTATCTTTGGGATTACTGGGACGATGTAAAGGCAGAGCTTGAGGGAGTGAATTTTGTGGTGGTCCATCAATATAGGGAAGGTAACAGTGCGGCTGATTTTTTGTCTAGAGAATGAGAAATGGGAAAGAACAATATTTATGAAGGGCATCTTTGCTTACCACGACGTCTAAAACGGATTATACGTTGAGAAGATGGGTATTCCTTACTTTCGTAAATGAAGGTCTTTACTCTGGTTTTTCTTATTTTGGTTTTCTTGGTTTGTATTTCCTTGTTTTGGTTTTGGTGTTTGTATTTGGGAGGATTTTTCTAGTCTTATTTTTAATCTCCCATATGCCTGGCTTGTAACTACGGTATTTCTCCGCCATAAGTGAGGGTATATTAATAAACTTGGAACGGGGCCACTATTGTACATGTGGCTACCAGCATTTAAAAAAAAAAAAGTTCGAACTTTATCTAAGCATCAAATATAACATGTCAGAGCAAATAATCCATAAACAAAATCATCAAACCTGATAGCCTCTAAATCCTACTTAAAATCATATTCTTGCTTGTTAATCAACAATCCAACAAAGGCCTAAGTCATAAATATTCAAAAATTTGACATAAATCTTTTAATCAAAGCTTTAAGAACAAGATTTACAAAAATCAAAACCATAGAATCAAGATCCAAGGGCTAAAATCACAAACAAAACCAAACAAAACTCTTTTTGACCAATTGGATCCTATCACTCCATAGATCATGCAAAACATTTTATAAAAACCATACATTCTTTGAATCAAACTATAATTTGCATAAAAATCATGTGAACACTTCAAAGAACCAATATCTAGACAACAAAAAACAAAAACAAAAAAACAAAAACAAAAAATAAAAACAAAAAATAAAAAACAAAACAAAACTTCCAAGGTTCATCAACAAACATCCAAACCAAACCCTTCCGCCATCAATACCAACTTTCATCCAATAAATCTCCAAGAAAATTAAACCAATACTCTCCCAAGTAAACAAGACTCAATACTAAACAAAAATAGAAGAGATTTGAGCCAAGGAAAATAGTTATAAAAGATGGAACTAAGCAAACAAAGCTGGCAAGATTTGTTTTTCTCTCTAGCTCTCTTAATTTCTCTCTTGGAAATGGAAGGAAAAATTTAACCAAGTATGGAGGAAATGGAAGTTGCTCGTCGTGTATAGGAGGGGGCTAACTTGATGGTTAAGTGAATGACACTTGAGGTGAAGTTAACTTGTGAAAAGGAAGAAGAAAAAGTTGAAATGGCTGCTGTTTCTTGCTGCTGCTGAGTGGATGAAATGGAATGGCTTGTGGTTACTTGTTTAACTTGTCATAAGTGGCACTATTTGGGGCTTAAAGTGAGATGGAATAGTAGCCATTCCATGGCCTTGAGAGTGGAGAACTTGTTGAGGAAGCTTGGCAAAACAAGCAAGTTTGGGCTGGAACCAAATGGACTCCATTTGGGGTTTCATTGGAGTTTCAGTTAAGGTTTGATTCAGATGTAATTTTTCTTGGTCAAATACAATTACCAAGGTGTAAGAGAGTGGAAATAGTATTTGATTGGATGGAAGAGTGAATTGTAAAAGAGATATGATGACAAGACTTGATTCATACTCCATCACTTACACATTTGTACTCTTATTGACAAGTGTCCAATGGCTTTCCAAGTAGATGATTGTGACACCCTCAGCCCCACTTGGGATTGGACAGTGACTAAAGCGTCAGGACATGTAAGTCAAAACAACATACCCTCGTACATGACAATTAATATGCAATGCACCCAACATATTTCTAGCAGTATGAAATAATCGCAATGGAAATAGCTCAAATCTAATCAATATTTAGAGCAATTTAAAGCTTAGTACCATTTAAAACTAAATCCCAAAAAGCAACATAACTATTCAAATCTCCAAAATATCTAAAATACAAGAGGGCTTTAAAACCATGACCCTCAATTAACAATGTCTACAAGGTTTCAAACTTTGACACTACTTTCACCAAATCCTAATTCACTTTATCCTTGTTGATGATTTTCTGCATCCTCAAATAACTTAAGCACTTCACGAATACATCGATCGGCCGCCTCTAATCTTTCTTCTATGGTTGGCTCTGCTAAGCTCTTGGGTCTCCCTAGGCCCCATGTTCAGTTTCAAGTCCTGTCACAACTTCTACCATTCTAGATGGGGGAATGGTAGTGGAAACTACCACAGTGAGATTTCAAAAAATTTTAGCAAGTTAACCTAGACAAATTTAAACCTTCAATAAATCCTCCAAGACATTAGTAAAACATGTAAGATCATATCAAGACATATCATGGCTAAAATTTCATCACAGAACAATTTACTCAAGCACAACTTCAAATATGAACCAAAATGCATGTTCTCAAGTTAAACTTTATAGAACTCAATCAAATGTTCATTCTCATACCATGATTCAAAGCCAAACATGCCATTCAAACACCCAAAAAAAGATAGAGTAAGATTGCTTACCCAAATCGTGGCTTTGAAGGCTCTCAAGAACAACTCACTTCAAGAATCTCACAATTAACCACTTGGTTTCACCCTTATCTCACACCAGGAGAAATTTGCTCTCAATAACTCTAAGAGAATGTTTGAGAAAGTTGTGTGAGGAAATGAGGGATGAAGAGGTATTTATAGGACTTAATGTGAGGAGTGGGAGT
>QEOT01005597.1:3918-24167 GCA_003123785.1 Pterocarya stenoptera | reverse complement strand
ATAATTTGCATAAAAATCATGTGAACACTTCAAAGAACCAATATCTAGACAACAAAAAACAAAAACAAAAAAACAAAAACAAAAAATAAAAACAAAAAATAAAAAACAAAACAAAACTTCCAAGGTTCATCAACAAACATCCAAACCAAACCCTTCCGCCATCAATACCAACTTTCATCCAATAAATCTCCAAGAAAATTAAACCAATACTCTCCCAAGTAAACAAGACTCAATACTAAACAAAAATAGAAGAGATTTGAGCCAAGGAAAATAGTTATAAAAGATGGAACTAAGCAAACAAAGCTGGCAAGATTTGTTTTTCTCTCTAGCTCTCTTAATTTCTCTCTTGGAAATGGAAGGAAAAATTTAACCAAGTATGGAGGAAATGGAAGTTGCTCGTCGTGTATAGGAGGGGGCTAACTTGATGGTTAAGTGAATGACACTTGAGGTGAAGTTAACTTGTGAAAAGGAAGAAGAAAAAGTTGAAATGGCTGCTGTTTCTTGCTGCTGCCGAGTGGATGAAATGGAATGGCTTGTGGTTACTTGTTTAACTTGTCATAAGTGGCACTATTTGGGGCTTAAAGTGAGATGGAATAGTAGCCATTCCATGGCCTTGAGAGTGGAGAACTTGTTGAGGAAGCTTGGCAAAACAAGCAAGTTTGGGCTGGAACCAAATGGACTCCATTTGGGGTTTCATTGGAGTTTCAGTTAAGGTTTGATTCAGATGTAATTTTTCTTGGTCAAATACAATTACCAAGGTGTAAGAGAGTGGAAATAGTATTTGATTGGATGGAAGAGTGAATTGTAAAAGAGATATGATGACAAGACTTGATTCATACTCCATCACTTACACATTTGTACTCTTATTGACAAGTGTCCAATGGCTTTCCAAGTGGATGATTGTGACACCCTCAGCCCCACTTGGGATTGGACAGTGACTAAAGCGTTAGGACATGTAAGTCAAAACAACATACCCTCATACATGACAATTAATATGCAATGCACCCAACATATTTCTAGCAGTATGAAATAATCGCAATGGAAATAGCTCAAATCTAATCAATATTTAGAGCAATTTAAAGCTTAGTACCATTTAAAACTAAATCCCAAAAAGCAACATAACTATTCAAATCTCCAAAATATCTAAAATACAAGAGGGCTTTAAAACCATGACCCTCAATTAACAATGTCTACAAGGTTTCAAACTTTGACACTACTTTCACCAAATCCTAATTCACTTTATCCTTGTTGATGATTTTCTACATCCTCAAATAACTTAAGCACTTCACGAATACATCGATCGGCCGCCTCTAATCTTTCTTCTATGGTTGGCTCTGCTAAGCTCTTGGGTCTCCCTAGGCCCCATGTTCAGTCTCAAGTCCTGTCACAACTTCTACCATTCTAGATGGGGGAATGGTAGTGGAAACTACCACAGTGAGATTTCAAAAAATTTTAGCAAGTTAACCTAGACAAATTTAAACCTTCAATAAATCTTCCAAGACATTAGTAAAACATGTAAGATCATATCAAGACATATCATGGCTAAAATTTCATCACAGAACAATTTACTCAAGCACAACTTCAAATATGAACCAAAATGCATGTTCTCAAGTTAAACTTTATAGAACTCAATCAAATGTTCATTCTCATACCATGATTCAAACACCCAAAAAAAGATAGAGTAAGATTGCTTACCCAAATCGTGGCTTTGAAGGCTCTCAAGAACAACTCACTTCAAGAATCTCACAATTAACCACTTGGTTTCACCCTTATCTCACACTAGGAGAAATTTGCTCTCAATAACTCTAAGAGAATGTTTGAGAAAGTTGTGTGAGGAAATGAGGGATGAAGAGGTATTTATAGGACTTAATGTGAGGAGTGGGAGTCAAGGAAGGGCATGGTTTACTAAAATGAAGTGAGTGTGATTGGTGTGTGTGGGTGGTGGAGTGCTTGAGTTCATTTTTCAGATTTTTCATGGCTTGGTCAATTGAATAGTGGCCTAAATCTTCATGATTAAACCTTGGTCAAGTGCTAGAATGTGTCCATAGGTGTGGGGGCTGCATGGTTCGGAAATTAAAAACAAAAATTCCCAAAGAAGCAAGCCATGGCCAACGGTTTTAGTTCTACAAAGTTGTCCTTATTTTGATCAGATTCTTGTCACATCCTCTTGGTCTGATTTAAGGGCATAATTACCACCATTGAGTGGAGTTATCAAGTGGATAAAGAGGCATGAGTGGTGGTCACTTGATTGGATTTGAGCAGAAAATGAAAGAAGGGGTTTGGTTGCACAAGTTTCAGTCAAAGTGATCTTCATCACCATCCCATTTGCCAATTGGTTTGAAGCTCATGGAAGGGGGATTGGAAAAACATAAAAATTGAGTTCTTTTAAGCACTTACTAAGGGTTAAATGGGCAAAAGTGGTGGCATGTGGAGGTGGGTATTTTAGTTTAAGAAAATTCTTGAAAGACAAGGGTACTTGGTTTTGGACAAAACCTCATTTCCTAGGTGAATAGTGATGATTTTGGCTAGGCTTATGGAATTTTTTTGGCCAACTCTTAGGTATCATTTTAGGGGATATCATTAGGTTTGAATGGTTCAGAAAACTACTTGAAAAACTTGTGGAAGGGGCATTGGTTTTGGTAGCTTGTTGAAGGGTTGCATGGTTATGCACCAAGGGTGTCGATTGGTGGGTTGTGGTGGCATTGGCATGCCTTTACCTAAAGTGACATGGGTTGGGTTAATTCTAACCTTCAAGGGTTGTGTAAGAGTGATGCAAAAAAGTACAAAAGACAAATTTCATATCTAAAATTATGAAGAAAAGAGTTTCAAGAAAACTATGCAAGTCATGATGTTTGGGTTACTATTCATGAGAGAGATGAATAGTGATCCTTAACTCAAGTTAGAAGCCTTACTATGGTAGAAAGACAACCCTAGGGGTGTGTGCTTGGATTTTGGGTAAGATAGAAACCAATGGTATGGTGTATGTGGGTCCCATTTGGAAAAGTGTAATGAAATACAAGGTTTGGGCTTCAAGTGTTAGGTTCTAATTGGGCCATATGAACAAACCTTTGTTGTGGGCCTAGAAGTGGACTTATCCATGGGCCTCAAGTCCAGACTTATTAGGCCTTTCCTTGGCCTCAATAGTTCACTAGTTTGGGTCCTAACTTTGGGTCTTTTCTAAATTGGGCCCAATAGTCTTCCATCTTCTAAGTTGGGCCTAAAGTCTTCGGACCTAAGGGGTTGCCCTAGGTCGAGTGGTGCCTATGCTCCTATCTCAAAGACTTGCTCTTGGTGTTTTGCTAGTGTGCATGGCATGTTTGTGAGTCGTGCATGGTGATCATTATTCTCATGGCCAAAACTTCATAAAAACAAAACCCTAGTCTCCCATGTTCAAACAAGATGGAAACCTAATCACTCGTGTCTTTCACATGTTTCAGTGAGTTGGTGTTCTTTTACTCAAAGCCAAGCCTTCTTCACCCTTTGTGGTTGTGTGTGCTAAAGAGGGTGATAGTGGTGGAAGTTTAGTGGTTCTTACCATGTGGCTATCCTCCAACGTGACTCCTTGCCCTTTTTCTTCTCCATGTGTGTATAGTGTGTTTGGATGGAAGGAAGGAAGGTTGGGTGTGTGTAGTGTGTTTGGTTGGTGAGAAAGTGAGGGAAAAAGATGGCTTGCTCTTGCCTAAGATAGGTGTGTTTGAGAAAGAGTTGAAAAGATGTAACAAATCTAAATATCACATAGATGACTATTGGGCATCCTTTGTGGGGTGTAGGGCGCCGACCCTTTAATGAGGCCCTTATATATCTCTTATTTCCCCCCACACACTCCCTTTCCCTTATCATTATTTTTTGACATAGGAAATCTAAAAGTCCAAGTGCATGGGAGCCATGTGGCGCCTTGCTTCTCTTCTTGGCCAAAACCCTTTCCTTTCCCTCTTCATCATTTCCTTCCTTTGGGAATGTCAAGAGTCCTTACATGTGGTTTGTCCTTCAAACCCTAAACTACCCTTCATGTCCTCCTCTTATGGTCTAGGTTCAATGAACCCATACTAGTGGCTAAGGGCTTGTAGGTCTTTATGACCGAAACCCTAAGTGTGTTTCCTCAAACTCTTGCATTCTCAAGCTTGTGCAAGTTTGCCATTTGGCAATGACATGTGTGTATTCACCCTAGCCGAAATTCTCTTGCATTCATCTTACAAAGATTCTTCTAGACATCTTTAGGGTGCTTGTGGTTCCTTCCCAATGTCTCCATTCACCTTCCCCCTCATTGTGTTCTTCTAGAAACTCCAACACCTAGGGCATGCGTGAAAAATGGCAAGGGAATTGGTTGGATCTCATGGTTGGGCATGTAAATCTCCTTGGCTAAATCTTAAAAGCCTCCTAGAGACTTGAACTTTTTGATTTTGTTTTGTTCCATGATCCTCTTGCAACATCTCATCATTGCAAGATCTTCTAGGTACTCTCATACTCATTATTGCATAGGTGGGTGGGCGTGTTGGCTCTTAGGGTTCCGAAACCCTTTTTTCTCTCTCCTTTTTCCACTTTCACATCCAGGTTCATTGTATTCAATAGGTAGGTTTGCACTTGAGCCATGTGGCATGTGGGTGCAATGGGTGTGTGCCCTAAGTGCATCGAGCTCTCCTTCTTCTTCCTTCATCTTGGGTTCTTCTAGATGGTGCCTGGCATGTGTGCCAAGTGGCAACATTGTGCTACCCAAAGTGCTTCTTCCCTAGGTCCCTAATGATGGGATTTCTAGGGAAACCAATGGCCCTTTTCCTCCAAAGGGCACCTCCCCTCTTTGTCCAAACCCTAATTAGGGTTTTCAAACCCTTTGGCCCTTAGTGGCCGACTTTCACTAGCCCATGATGGGCCTTCTAGTTGGCTTGGGCGCCTCTTCTCTAAGATGGACAAGGTTATTGTTGCATCACAAGGTTCCTTTCATGCCAAAACTTGGACAAATATCTAAGATTGTGCCATGTGTCCAAAAAGTTTATCTAAGGATCCTAAGTGGATTTGGACATCCTACTTGGTGATTTGACAGATGTTTCAACAAGCTACCACGTGGTACTCTCCTGAATGGTTACTATTTACTCAAAAGCTTGAAACTTTTTATTGCATCATAAAGTTCTAAATATTCATACGAGCCTAATGGTGCAATTTGTTTTATAAAATTATACTCATATGTGCCTCCATTAAATAAAAAAGTAATTCCATCTCCATAGTGGATCGGGATCCAAATACGCTAACTAACTAAAACCTACCGATTGCTTAATTCATGAAATAAAGGATTCAATGACCTTTCAAAGGTCTAAAAAAATTCTTCTATCAAATTTCTTTCGGGATGTTACAATATTCGCGAGTTAGCTTCTAACTTACTCCTAGTATGTTATAGTACATTAGATGGTAAAAAGTTTATGCAAGTAAATCTATTTTATAATCATATGTGTAGTTTATATAAAATGTTTATGCCATGCCATGATAAAAAAAAATATTTCGTTGTGTTTACTGCATATTGTTAGAAGCACTCTAGGTACATTGTATCTTATCTATCATGAATAGGAGTATGTAACCTACTGTTGCATGTCCTAACACTTCAATCTCTATCAAATCTCAAGCAGAGTTTGGGGGCGTCACAAGTAGTCCCTACTAATTTTGAAATTTTAGAACAAATACTAGACAAAGTCTGTTCCTCACCATATTTGATACATCCTGGATGCACGAAGATGTATTAGGATCTCAAGAAAGGCTTATCATGGGTAGGGATGAAGCGAAACATCGTCCAATTCATCGAAAGGTGTGTTACGTGTCAAAGAGTGAAGGCTAAGCATCAGAGACTAGCTGAAAATTTATAGCCCTTACCAATTCCAGAGTGGAAATGGAAAGACATAGCCACGAACTTAATGGTCGAGTTACTAGAACCCCCAGCGGTAAAGATAGTTATTTTCCAGTTACTACTACGGACAAACTGAGTAAGAGTGCCCAGTTTTTACTCGGTAATCATAGATAGGTTAACTAAGAGTGCCCACTTTTTACTGGTCAACACTACAGACACATTGAGTAAGCTAACTCAATTGTACATAAAAGAGATAGTTAGGCTATGTAGAGTATCCCAAGAATATAGTGTCGGACTAGGATCTAAGATTTATGTCTCATTTTAGAAGAGTTTGCCAGCGGCAATGGACACTAAGTTGAAATTTAGTAGTGCGTAGCATCCCCAGACTCACAGACAGTTAGAAAGGACAATTTAGATGTTGGAAGACATGTTGAGAGCATGCATATTGGATTTTAAGGGCCCATGGAAAAGCCACATCCCACTCATTGATTTGCCTATAACAATAGATATCAAGCGACCATTAAAATGACCCCTTACGAGGGATTATACAAAAAGGAAGTGTAGATCGCCAATATGTTAGGATGAAGTAGGAGAAGCAAGACTGATTGAACCAAAAATCATCTAAGAGATAACGAAGCAAGTCAAACTCATACGGGTAAGGATGGCTACTGCTTAGAGTAGATAGAATATCTACATGCATATAAGGAGAAGAGAATTGACCTTTAAGGAAGGTAACTGGGTGTATCTCCAAGTATCACCCATGAAAGGGGTGAAGAGATATGGGCTAAAGAGAAATTACGCCCAAGATACATTTGACCTCACCTAGTAATGGAAAAGGTATGCCTAGTGACGTATTGAGTTGCGTTACATGCAGAATACAAAAGTTTCAGGAACCAGCAATCCCGAGTAATTAACCCAAATCTAGTTTTGTTGCAACCGAAACTCACCTATCAAGAGAAACCAAGATCTAAAATCATAGCATTGGTGAAGGTGCAATGGGGAGAAATGGGAAACAAGGAGTTTACAGGGGAATCGAGCAGGTCATGCCGGAGCAGTTCCTGTATTTATTTGAGCCTTATGTAACACACAAGGTAGGGGTGAATAAGATAAATCAAGGGCAAGAGTAAGGCTATAAGTAAGCCTTCCATCTATTCCTTCATAGCACATCACTTTTAGAGCTCTCGAGACCATAACCATGGTGCAAGAAGATACACAAAGGGAAGAGAGTTACACAAAGGGTAGTGATACCGCCCAAGATAATGTTACGGTTCCTAGAAGAATGACATGAAATGGCAAGGTTGGAAGCTAAACGCAGGCAAACAGAGGAAGGATGCTGTTGAGATGAGAAAAGTTCTTAAAGGGCTAGAGTCCTAATAACAGAAATGTTGAACCATGAAGGCATGGTCGGGGCACAACGTGGGGGAAGCGAGAGGTATCGTAACTTGGCAAACAAGAGAAGGACAAGGGTGAGGATTCACCAATGTCCTATGAAGTCGAATCTAGTAGAGGAGCTAGGATACAAGATAGCACAATTTGCTGAAGATGTAGAAGAAGCCAACGGAGGAGACAGGAGGAGGAAGCACTTGTCCCAGTAGTGGATAATGAAGGTTCGCCGATGGATTGAGGTGAGGGAAGGGATGTGCTTCAAGTGGTGTCGTGAACCTCCCTTGGTATGTCATATCGAGAGATGGTCCTCGTTGAATTTTGAGGATGAAATTCCTTATAAGGAGTGGAGGATGTGAGAACCATGCCAATGAAATAGGATAGACCACCTTCTGATAGCAGAGGGAAGGCAAAGAAAAGAGCATTTCCTTGGAAAGTGGAAGGGAAATATGATCTTCCCTTACTGGTTTAGTGAAAAATGAGGTGAACTAGTCTACAAAGTGTAGCTAGTCCAACGGAAGGGCAAGCAACACCATCTAGAAAGTCTGGCAGAAGCATCTCAGCACAAGGTGTAACAAAGGACTTTTCACCCCATGCTTGGCGAACAAGTACCCAAGCGAAGAATGAGGAGCTAAAGAGGTTCATAGTCCTAGAAAAATGTGTCATTCATACGACAGTCCAAGAAAATTGGGTCTTGGACCCAAGGTAAGTCGTAAGTATGTGCGTGCTCTGACTTGTTCGTCACTCTCTATTATCCTATAGTATGAAAATTGAGACCAAAGGGCTCCTATTCAGGAATTAGAATGACACCTGATGATCTCGTTCTATAAATGGCTTAAAGTAAAAGCCAAAATCTTACTTTTTAGATGCTAAGTATTGGATCTTCTATGAATCTAAAACCTTCAGAGAAAGCAAGCGACTTCAAAGAGTGTGACGGGAAGAAAAGAGGAAGAGCAGCACAGTGTTGCCGTGGTATTTTTACTATTGTAAGTTAGGTTAGCTTTTAAGACAGTATCGAAAAATTTATGTTGTGGGTATGTCATGGGATTTGCATTGCATATCTTGTAACCTTTTCCCTTACCGATCTTGAATGAATAAATATTTTCCTTCATTATGTTTAATAATATTTTTACGTTGTGTTTGAATATCTTTATCTCATGCGAAGCCCTCAACCCCTGCTTGGGCGTCGCATGCGTACATACGTAAACTTGATGAGTACATTCAAATAATACCATTCAATGATTAACGAAGGATAAAATAGATTCCCATCCTTATTGTCTATGCTTGGTCGAAACATATAACATATTGAAAACATGATTTTATCAACGTAAGATGGAGTTACAACATTTTACATTTTCGGATTAGCATCCTTAAGCAAACATGGCAACATAGTCACTTAGATTCGAGTACAAACATGGCATTTCAAGAGAAACCGAATGATTACTATAAGAATCAACATGGCATCATATACTTTAGGTAAAACCAAATACACATCATGGAAAGAAACTTCATCCCATCAAATGGCAAGCAAGTACAAGTTCACATGTCATATGCACATAATATCCGAGAGTAAGTTGGAGGTCTATCCGTACTTGCAAAAATCCAACACTTTTGGGCTCCTCAAAATCGAAACTCCATACAAGGCAAACCTTAACTTTCTAAGTGTAATGGTCGTGACTCACATTCTTCTTCAAAAATTCATCTTTATTTACTCAAGGTAAGTAATTTTTTGGATCCCTCTCTCCCCATGAAGAGAAACCCTAGCTTTCCCAAGTGAGTGCATCTGTGTGTGTGTGTTCGTGGACATGAGAAACCCTTGAAGTCTGAAACTCCCTTTCTCTTTGGTCGTGTGTGTGTGTGTGTATGAGAAACAAGTAAATGGTTCTTACCCCGTGTGCTCCTGCTCCTCGGGTTGCATTGGTACTCTTTTGTGAATTAGAAATGGTGGTTGGAGGAAGATGGTTGGTGTGTGAGTAATGATTGGTTGGAGAGAAAGTGATTGAAAGTAGGAGAGAATGGCGTAGCCATGTATCACCAAGAGGAATCTGAAAATCACCAAAGGACAAATCACATTTGGTTCCCACATTCTTATTCATGTCTCCATTCCTTGGAATGCCAAGAGCCTTGGTGCATGGATGCCCCTTGGCTCTTTGGCTGAAACATCCCTTCATCTCCCTCATGACGGAATTGTGTTGGAAGACTAAAGGTCTTCTTGGATAAGTGGTGTGTGGCTCTCAAATCCAAAACCCTAATTCCCTTTTGTGCCCTTCTTCATGTGTCTAGGTTTAATGAATCTAGTGGCAAAAGGGTCAATCTTCAAACCCTAATCATCCTTGAACCACTACATGCGAGCATCCTTGCCAAGTGGCAAGTGAAGTGTGTGTGTGTGTGTGTGGTTGCCAAAATGTTCTCCATCTTTCCAAGAAGATCTATTCTTTTACCAAGGTCTCAGGCAATGTGTGATTGGTTTTAGTGGGTGGCATGCACAATTCCCCTTGCCCTAGCCGTCCACCTCATGTTTTCCCTTCACAAAATTCTCCTAGAAGCCTTGATAGGCGTGTAGGTCACTTTCCCAAGCAAAATCTTTCTATGGTCTAACAAGCAAGTGATAAGTGGAATTTGCTTAAGGGAGAGTGGGTTGGTCAAAACCTAGGGGCTAGATTTTCGCCTCTTCCCAATGCCACACTTCCTCTTCTCAATCCTTTCATGCTTCATCTCAATCCTTTCATGCTTCATCTCTAGTGTGTCGTGCCTTTGCCTTTTAATTTCCCCTAGGCACCACTTCCCCATGTGCTTCATCATTTCCTTCCTATAGAAGTCCTCTAGACTAGTGAGAAGTGTCAAAAAGGTATTTCTCATCAAACAAGGCCTTCTACATGCGTGACAAGTGGCAGAAGGTAGGTGAGAAGTCCCTTGATAGGCGTTCTTAGGTTATCAAACCCTAAAAATTCTCACCCCATTTTCTCCATGTCACGTCTAGCTCCATCAGACCAAGTGCAGGACACAAGCAATTGACAAGTGGCACTAAGTGATGGGTTGGGCGTATGCCCAAAGTTCCTTTAAGGTTTCTAAGCCCTAAACCTATGTTGAGGCCGAAATACATGGGCCTTGTGGGGCTTTCTTGTGGGCTTTCATGCCTACTGCACCAATGTCCAAAAATATAAAAATATCTCTAAGCATCCTCTATCACCTTGCATGGCCCAACAACTATACATAACTTATTAATAAAAATATGAAGAATTGGCTAAGTTCGGGATGTCACACATGATTTTAAGATCTTGACGTTTGAATGGCTCGAATTTGGGATGTGATGATTTTGGGTGAGAGTGTGTATGTGAGTCTTACCGTGTGTCAATCGTCATGGACATGTAGACATTCCCCAAGCCATTCCAACGACATGTTGTCACTTATGTCATATGGGAATGAGAATGCCTTGTGATTATTGGGGTGGAATATTTTCGTTTTGGCCTCACTTGATAGACGGAAAGGAGAATATCCTAGGCATATCAAGTGTGGTGTCTTCGAGTTGGTTGGCCAAGCTGATGTCTTCCCTAGTGCAACATATATCTAGTGATTTTTTTTTTTTAAAGTAGAAGAACTGGTCTCATTAAATCATAGTCAAGCACTTACATCGACTTGAAACAGAACAAACAAGTGAAATGAATCTATTGTCTCTGACTACCAGAGGTAAAATACAGGTTGGGCATAGCTCAATGTCATACATATCGTCTAAACAATCAAGAGAAGCTTTAGCTAAGTTATGAGCTGCCATATTAGCTTCACGATGTGCATGTACAGCTGACCACGTAGCAAACGAATCTAGAATGAATTTGACATCTGCAATGAGGCAGCCACCCAAACTCTAGTTTGAAGTAAAATGGTTCAGTAAGTCCACGACCTGTTTTGAATCCCCCTATAGGTAGAATTGTTGTAGACCAATTTCCTTGCAAAAAACAGTTGCCAAAAGTAGCCCATAGGCTTCAGCATCAAAGGAGCTTCCCTTTAGAAATATGTTTACTCAAAGGGCACCAATAACAAAGCCTTGGTGATCTCTGATGAGTACTCCTATCCCAATTTTCCCCTCCCTCGAGTTTACAGCAGCATCCCAGTTAACCTTTAACCATTCTACATCAGGTTTTGACCACTTATTGTTCCTTACCAGAGATTGGGGATAACTTGCTGCTTCCCGTTTGAGTGCCTCCTTGAGAGAGAAGAGATCTGCCTTAGCCTGCTTATTGACAGCATTTGGGTGTTTAAAATCTTTCCCATGTAAAACGTCATTCCTTCTAGTCCAGAGTCCCCTAATTGTGATTGCTACCTCCTCAAGTTCTCCTGGATCAATGTTGTCAACCAGGAATAGCCATACCTAGAGGATTAAATCACTTTGGATTGATGGCTTCTGCACTTTCTTTGGTCCCTGGCTCCACACATCTTTGGCGGCAGTACATCCCCACAAAACATGGCCAGAGGTTTCAGGTTCCTGTTTACAGATCAGGCATATGTTATCCTCCACTACTTTCCTTCTTTGTAGATTAGCTAGAGTGGGAAGAGCCTCATTGCAGGCTCTCCATAAGAACAGCTTAGTGGCAGGAGTTATTTTAAGCTTACAAATTGATCTCCACACTTGGCTATTTCTGGCTTTGGCTAAGGTTTCCCCTTCTAGCTCCCTTTCCATCTCCTTGCTGAGGTGATAACCACTCTTGACTATGTATATGCCATTAGTGGTAAACTGCCAAATTATCTTATCCTCTCGCCCACCTAGGCTAATTGGAATAGCTTTGATGCCATCTATTTCCTATTGAGAGAAAAGCTCATAAAGGATAGAAACCTTCCATTACGTCAGCTGAGGGTCAATTAGATCACAAACTTTATCACACCAACAATCTGCTTCTCAGGTAGTTAGGATTTTTTTAGAGGGGGAGGATGGTATCCATCTATCCTGCCATATGTTCACTTTGTGCCCATTCCCAATCCTCCATATGAGACCTTTCTTCAACAGTTTTAGTCCTGCCTGTAAACCTCTCCAAGCAAAGGTTGGTCTAGATCCCACCTTGGCTTCAAGAAGCCCACCCTTGTTGAAGTATTTTTGCTTCAAAACCTTAGCCACTAGTGATGTTGGATTCTGTAAGATCCTCCATCCTTACTTTGACAACATAGCTATGTTGAAATTCCTCATATCCCTAAACCACAGACCTCATCCCTCTTTGCTGTTGTTGAGTTGCTTCCAATTAACCCATTGAATTTTGGATGAGTTTTCATTGAAGCCCCACCAGAACTTTCTGAGAACATGGTTTAATCTACTAGTAATAGATGCTAGTAGCAAAAACATTCCCATAGCAAAAGTGGGAATGGCTTGAAGAACTGCCTTGAGAAGTACTTCCTTGCCTGCAGAAGAAAGGAACTTTGTTTTCTAGTTGGTTACTCGAGACCAAGTCCTATCAATAAGAGATTGGAATGATGCAATCTTTTCTTGCCCACCAGAGCAGGTAAACCCATGTATTTTTTGAAAATTGCTAAAGGATTTAACCCCTGCTAGCTGCAAAATATGACCTTGAGCTTCTTGAGCAGTGTTCCTACTAAAAAAGATGGAGGATTTGTCTTTGTTTAAAACCTATCCCGAGCCTTTCTCATACAGGTCCAGAAGATGGAGTACACAGTTGAGTTCCTCTGGCTTTGCTTGGCAGAACAAAAGGCTGTCATCAGGAAAGAACAAATGGTTCACTGTGACTGGGCCTCTTCCTATTGGGGCTGGAGTTAGCCTGCCTTCTGCCTCTACTTGGTTAAGAAGGGATGTGAAGGCTTCTGCACAGAGTATAAAAAGGTATGGGGATAAAGGGTCTCCTTGTCTAAGACCCCTAGAAGGCCAGAAACACTTTTGAGGCTCTCCATTCACTAGGATCGAGTAAGACACTGAGTTAAGGCAGACCTGGATGATGTTGATCCAGTGAGATGGAAACTCTATTTTGGTCATGATGGTCTTAATGAATTTCCATTCTACCCTATCATAGGCCTTGCTCATGTCTAATTTAAGAGCCATGAAACCTCTTATGCCTTTCATTCTTGAGTTCATAGAGTGTAATATCTCATAGGCTACAAGTGTGTTATCAGATATGAGTCTTCCAGGTACAAAAGCACTCTGGTTGGGGGCAATAAGCTTGGGCAGTATGTTTTTCAACCTGTTTGCAAGGGTTTTAGAAACAATCTTATACAAAACATTACAGAGGCTAATAGGTCTGTAGTCAGCTACTTTCTTGGGGCTTTGTACTTTGAGGATGAGGGAAATGAATGTATCATTAACCTCATTGAGTGAGCCACCATGGTTGAGTACCTTAAGGGCATAATTACATACTTGTTCACCCACCACCTCCCAATGTTTTTTGTAGAATTGAGCTGGAAACCCATCGGGGCCAGGAGATCCTAAGGGATTCATTTGAAATACAGCAGTTGTAATATCTTCTCTAGTGAAATGGTTCATAAGCCAAGCCTTCATTTCCATATCTAGCTTTGTGCCTGAAGCATACAGGCCATTCTCAATATTCAAAGGGTAGGAAGTGGTAAATAAGGAGGAGAAGTAACATGTGAAAACCTCTCCAATACTTGCCTGCTTAGTGACACTTCTGCCCTGTGGATCATCTATACATTTGATGGTATTTATCCTCCTTCTTTGACTTGCCTGCATGTGAAAGTATTGAGTGTTCTTGTCCCCATGCTTGAGCCAATGCTGCTTTTCTCTTTGGTGCCACTTGAGATCATTTGCTACCATGGAAGCTACCACATCCTTTTGAACTTGTTTCATTGTAGATAGATGGTCACCTGTACGGCTATACCTGTGCTTTGGAGATGGCCAACTCGTTGTGTCTCCTTTGTGATTTCCATGTGGTCTTGCTGTTTTTTTTTCTGCCACCAGATTAGCAAGTCTTTTTGGCATACCCTAAGTTTGGTTCTCAGTAAGCTGGCCTCACATTCTGTTGTACTAGCCTTCTGCCATGCCTTACATTCCACCCTTCAAAAATTTTCTTTCATTTCCCATGCCATCTCATATCTAAAACACCATCTTCTTATCTTTTGCCCATCATCTGTGTTATGTAGAGCAATGGACAAGGGGGAACGGTCAGACTTTACTGCAACAAGGGCAATGCATGAGCCACGATTATAGAGGTCATTCCATTCCTTGTTTCCAAGAGCTCTATCTATATTTTCCTTTGTAAATTCCCTGCCACTCATATTGTTTGACCAAGTAAACGGCTGCCCATATGAGTGTATGTCATTGAGTCCACAAAATTCAACTACTTCCCTAAACTCTTCAATCTGTTTGTATGGTCTACTGGCTCCACCCAGTTTTTCACTTTGATGAAGTATCTCATTAAAGTCCCCAGCGCACAGCCATGCCATTCGACTGGGAGGTTTGAGCATATTCAATAACTGCTAGCTACTACTTCTCCTCCTAGTGTCAGCGTGTCCATAGAATCCTGTGAATTGCCATGTTAGGCCATTATCCTCTGCCTGGACGAGAGCACTGATGTGCCATCTGGTATAACTGATCACTGTGACCTTTTACTCTTATTTCCATAGGAGGGCAATACCCCCACTCAACCCTACATAGTCCACTGCAAAGCACCATCCATTTTCAAACATCTCCTTACCACCTCCATCCTATTACTCCTACATTTAGTTTCCACAAGGAAAACCAAAAAGGGATAACTTCACCTTAGTTAAATTCCTAAGGACACTAACTATCCAAGGGTTTCCAAGTCCTCTGCAGTTCCACATTAATAAGTCATTGGTTTTGGCAGGGCTGGGTACCAGTCACTGCCTTGACTTGGGAATTTTCTTTTGCATTGTCACTCCTCTTGGTCCTCTTTTGGATAGATTCATGCAAATGTGTGCTTCTTTTGCAACCCCTCTGATATTTGTTCCTAGTAGGACAGTTGGAGATATCAACCAACATTGAAATACCATTGCCTTCTGTGGGAGTTACACTTGCACGAGCCTTCCTTTTCCATTTCCTCACAATGCTCTTCACATTATCCATAGCATGGTACTTGGAAAGATCAGTGCCATGTAGTCTGCTTATCCCCACCCCGTTATTCTTGTCTTGTTGCATTAGTCCACGATGCTCTCCTATAGGTGCCACTTTAGTTCTTTTTGAAACTTCTCGTACTCCAACAGCATAGGAGTCAGGCATAACTGCTACATGGAAACCATGTGTCCCTAGTGGTGTATTGGATTCAAAATCCATTCCCACATGAATACCTTGTGAGTCTTGGGTTCTAGGAACTGCTATAGAGGTATGGTCCTTATGTGTGTAGGCTGCCTGTATACTGTCAGAGGGTTGACTTCCCTCTTAAAATTTCATCACATTCCTAACGTTAGGATTATGAGGGATATCTGCTTTTGGATTACCTTTAGTTGGTAGTTGAGATGAGCTAGCCCGAGACCTTCCTTCCTCTTTTTCTGCTGATAGCACTTCCAACTTCCCTGCCGAGATTTTTGGATTCAAACCTTGGTCACCGTGCTGTGGTCTCTCTCGGTCAAACCTACCCTTTCCACCTTGTTGTTCCTCATACTGGTTGTGTCCACCCGAGGAGCTGCCATATCTCCGCCTATCGAAGAGGTTGGTGTCCCTGGGTTGGCTGCGTAGCCATGGACCAAACTGAGCTGAAGTTTGTGTATCTCCTTGGTTATCATGACGGGCCCGTATGCAGGTTTTCCCTTTGTGAGAAAGGACGCCACATTGAAAACAAAAAGTTTGCAGTCTTTCGTATCTAAAAGAGATCCAATGCTGTTTGTCACCTAGCATCAGCCATTTCCCTCGCATCAAAGGTTTGTGAAGATCCACCGCTACTCTCACTCGTAGACACCTCCCCCATGCATGTCCATCCGCCTCCGCTTCAACCCTGATGACATGGCCAATGGAAGTTGCAAACTGTTCTCCAAAACTTTCGATCATGGTTACTAGTCAGAGGTTATGGAGCTGAACCCAGAAGGGTTCATAACGAAACTGTAAAGCATCTATTGACATCTCTTCATCCACCTCCATCATGGTGAGGAGATGTCCATCAAAAAACCATGGCCTCCCATTTAAGACCTTTCCTTTGTCAACCAGCAACTGGAACTCGATCAAGAAGCATTGTTCACCTAGCTCTTTAAAGGAAACCCACCCTTCCAGCCTCCATAATTGTGACATTGTGATCTTAAAACCTTCACTATTAACACCCTTCTTAGTTGAAGCCTTCCCCACTATACAGTAGTTGCCCCATTTTTCCTCTCTTGGGGGGTTCTCCTGCTGTGCATGGAAGCATGAACTTTCCTCTTTGGAAAGATGTAACCGTTCCCATCTCGATGCCAAATCCTCTGCCTCTATAATGTACTACAACCAACGGAAGAAACAAGCTCACAAAGGGTGAGACTGAATCCTCTGATGAAACAAAGGCACTAAAACCTCACACTTTTCTCCCAGAGAAAAGGAAGGCACTAAAACATGGTGTGCACTTCCATATATCTAGTGATTTGAAACATATATGTGTGAGATTCTATGTGATAAGATTTTATATGATACAATACGATGAGTTTTACATACTTGAGAAGAGGGTGATTCCTCGCCTCGCCAATATATATATATTTATTATGTACACTTGAGTTTTGCGTAGAGGATAATTCTTCAGAGGGTGATTTCTCGCTATACTTATATACCTGTGTTTTACTTAGAGGATATTCCTTGCCATAACTATGAACACGTGTTTTACTTAGAGGGTAATTCCTTGACATGTACAATACATGTGTTCATAGTTATTTTTACATGAAAGTGTGCATTTAGCTGTTTAACTTACCTATGGTTTTGTTTATCAAAACAGCAAACTTTGATGTAGAGGTAGATCCTTGAGAAGTACTTAAGGAAGGAAGACCATTCCCACTTGAGCAATAGATATGGAGGCATGTCTCTGTTAAAAGTAATTATGTTGTTTCTTTGGAGTTGTATTATTTAACTAAGAGACCAATCATGTTCGGTTCGTCGTATTCAAATTTGGGGAACTAACAAAGGGTTTTGTATATTATTTTGAGAAATGCAGTGACATATGGATATTTGAATGTTTATTGAATATTCCATTATGGTTTAAACAACCATTCACTTACACGTGCACTTCCTTTTGAACATTGCACGCCTAACCTTGATGTAAATCATGGGTATTGCCGACCGGCTGGCACCCTTGACACCATGAATCTTGTCAGGTCCTTTACCAAGGAACAGGGTGTCACATGGTCCATCCATTTGCCCTCTAGCCTTACAAAATGGCTGAGAATGACGGGAACAAGGCGTGCACATCCTCTATTGTTTGCCTTCAATCAAATCCCATAGTCAATCACATAATATGGGGTCTCATATGTGGCACTAGACCATACCTCCGAGATCAGACGATATGACACGCAGGTTCGTAATCTTTTTTTCCGCAAGCTCACTCTAGATGCGACATCTCTTATGGAGTATGGGCCTTTGTGTACGGCACATGCTGCCTCTAAGCACCTCTGTGTTATCTTGGAGAGTTCTAATGTACACTTGTCTTATTTGTGTAATAAGGTATTTTCAAATTCTCAATTATTTCTTTCCCAAACATCAGTCAAGTATGACTTGACTTCAAGGCTGCCTCAGTTCAGTTCAAGGCTGGAATTCCCTGAGTATTGGATTAAGTTGATTCAAGGCTGCCTCAGTTCAGTCTCCTATTCGATATTGGTTAATGGTGAACCCCAACAGATTTTTTGGCCTTCAAGAGGGCTGAGACAAGGAGATCCAAAATCCCCCTACCTTTTTATTCTTTGTGCAGAAGCTCTCACCTCCCTCCTAAATAAAGTTGAGGCTAGTGGGGGTTTAACTCCAGTTCCAATTGGTAGAGGTCCAGATTCAGTTAACCACCTCTTCTTTGCAGGTGACAGCCTTGTCTTCTGCCAAGCAAATCCTGAGGAACTTATAGCAGTGACTGACATCCTTAAACTCTATGAGAAAGCCTCGGGACAAATGTTAAACAAGGAGACATCCTCTATCTTTTTCAGCAAGAATACAGGCCTTGAGATGAAACAGAAAATCTTACAGCAGGCTGGTGTTAAGTCCTCGAGCAATTTTGAAAAATACTTAGGCCTACCTGCCTTGGTGGGCAGAGCTAAGGTTGCCTCTTTCCACTCTTTGGTTGATAGGACCTGGTCTAGAATCACAAATTGGAGAAACAGGTTCCTCTCTGCTGCAGGTAAAGAGGTTCTTCTCAAAGCTATTCTCCAAGCCATTCCCACCTATGCAATGGGCATGTTCTTGCTACCAACTTCCATAACTAGAAAGCTTAACTATCTGCTAAGAAAATTCTGGTGGGGCTTCAATGAAGACACGTCTAAAATCCAATGGGTCAACTGGAAACAGCTCAACTATGGCAAGGATTTAGATGGCCTCGGTTTTAGAGATCTGAAGAGATTTAATTTAGCCTTACTTGCTAAGCAAGGCTGGAGGCTCTTACAGAACCCAAACTCACTGGTGGCAAGGATATTAAAACAGAAGTACTTTGCTAAGGAGGATTTTCTAGAGGCTCAGCTTGGATCAAGACCTTCTTTTGCTTGGAGAGGAATTCACGCAGGGATAAGCCTGTTAAAGGAAGGCCTTGTGTGGAGGATTGGGAATGGAAGACAGGTGAACATATGGAAGGATAAGTGGGTTCCTTCCACTCCATCTCATATGGTGCAATCAATCCGAGAAGCAGACTGCTGGTGTGAGAGAGTCAGTGACCTGATTGATCCCAATCTGAAAGTATGGAAGGATCATCTCCTTCTTGAACTCTTCACTCAGGAGGAAATGGATCACATCAAAGCAATCCCCATTAGTGTGGGTGGGAGAGAAGATAAATTAGCATGGAAATTTACAACCAATGGTCTCTTTACTGTTAAGAGTGGTTACCATCTCAGCAAAGGAATGGAAAGTATGCTAGAAGGAGAAACATCAGTCAAAGCTAAGGAAACTCAAGCCTGGAAGACCATTTGGAGATTAAAAGTTACTCCTGGCACTAAAATGTTCCTATGGAGAGCATGTAAGGAAGCTCTTCCTAGTTAATCTGAAGAGGAGGAAAATTGTAGAGCAGAGTACCTGTCTGATCTGTGAACAGGAACCTGAAACCTCTGGCCATGTCCTGTGGAGCATTGCTACTAAAGATGTATGGAGCCAAAGTAACAAGAAGGTGCAGAAGATGTCCATGCAGAGTGATTTGGTGTTTGACATATGGTCGAGCTTAGTAGAGTCTCTCAACCTAGTAGAACTTGATGAGGTAGCAGTCACAATGAGGGGACTATGGTCTCGGAGAAACGATGTGGTTCATGGAAAGGACCTCAGACACCCAACGATAGTGCACCAACAAGCCATGGCAGAAACCTCTTCATATAGAGAGGTTCTCAAGGGTCAAGGGGGCATTACCAGAGCACAAGTAGAGGTCCACAGGTGGACCAAACCTGAGATAGGTTCCTTCAAAGTTAACTGGGATGCTGCTATAAAGATGCAAGAAGGGAGAATTGGTATAGGGGTCCTGGCTAGAGATCATAACAGACAAGTCATGGGATGCATGCGAGCAAACAGACTCTTTAAAGGTGGACCCTTCGATGCGGAAGCGTATGGTATTCTAATGGCTGCTGTGTTCTGCAAAGAAATGGGCCTAACATCTCTCTATCTTAAGGGAGACTCGAAGCAAGTAGTGGAGGTACTCAAAAAACAAAAAATGAATAGGAGTTTGGGAGGTTGTCTAGTAGAAGATGCAAGGAGGGTCCTGAACTCTTATACTTCTTAGTCTGTCTCACACATATACCGTGATGCCAATATGGCAGCCCACTACTTAGCAAAGGAAGCTCTTAAATCCGCTGAGGATGTGTATGATCTTGAATTGTGTCCCTCATGTATTCTTTCTGTGGTAACAAAAGATATGGAGTAGCTAGGTATCGTGTCTCATGCAAGGTGATTTTGTAAGTTTCTCAATTTGATTAATGAGATCAGTGTTTTAGTCAAAAAAAAAAAAAA
>QEOT01005596.1:50707-71642 GCA_003123785.1 Pterocarya stenoptera | reverse complement strand
AAGATATGTGCAGAGACTTTATTCGGAAATATACGAAAAAAATACTAATTTAATTAGAATAAACAATATAAATGTTTTGCTATTTATTTTAAAACTATCGAGTAACTGTGCGTAATAAATTGTTATATTTAAAACAATTTTATTAGATTAAAAAAATACAATCAGATCTTTAAAATACGACGAAAAAGAAAGAAATAATATTTATAATTATATAGAATTTAGATAGGTATTTCAACATAAAAGGTAAAAAAGAAGAAGAAGTAATATTTTAGACAAAATTTGAGTAATGAAATAGCAAATCTAATTGCCAACGCTCTCACACAGTTAGAATATAATAATATTCCTTTTAGCAGCCATGCATATACTGCCCCGAGTGGGCCGGTGTGGTTTTGAGTGCCCTCCCTGCAAAATCATCTGTTTTTACCAACCGTGTAGAAATAATGTACTGCCATCTTTTTCTTTTATTTTCTTTTTCTCGCTGCTTACACTTTGTAGCAGCCTATATCACTTTTTAAGATTTTGCCGTCCTTGATTGATCTTTTATGTCCCATCTTTACGTACCTAGTTAGCTCCTCCAATAAGGCGTTCAGCTCATTGTGTAACATGTTCAGTTGATAAAACTTTAATTTCTAACTAAAAGAATCAAGGAACGATTAGCCCATGTAGTGTGCAAGTGTAAAACCCACCCATGACCCACCCATAACTAGTATCACATTTATCTCTGCTTTCTAAAGCACCAATCACGATCTTTTAAACGATTGTTATTGTAGAGTTTTCTTTTCTTCTTTTGTTTGACAACGATTGTTAATATTGTTGTGTTGGATATCTATCAGGTGAAAAGATTATTAAATATGTGTCGTTGAGCTATATGATTGATGATATATATTATGAGTGGGAATGAACCCCAATTACAAATAACAATCTCAAAATCAATTTAGAAATACCTGAATCTTCCCATTTTAATGTTGATATATGCACAGATGTAGAGTAGAGCAGGGGCTACGACGCTCTAAATACGATGCTGATCTGCAGATCAACTCAAATAAGTATACGACGGAGTTACAATCTTACAAGTAGAGTGAGAGGCCATCCCTTTCAGTTTGTTCTGTTCGTCGTTTCTTTTCAGCTGGCCATCACTCATCATTCATCTTAAGCTACTGTTTTCTTACTGAATTCTCTAATTGCACAGAAAAGTTGGTGGCCGAATAATTAGGATCAGAGCGTATGAATGACTGACAAGAGAGCACTCCCCAGCAGTTTGATAAGATTAGAGAGAGAGGTCTTAAATAAATCTAAAATCTGTACCACCTAGACCACAGGCAGAACCAACAACACTGTCAAATCAAATATCGCTTCCTAACAAATCATCTTACACCTCTCTTTTCCTTTCTGAAAATCAAAGTGAGGGTGGTCAAGTGTGGCATGCATGCGTGGGGGAATGGGCGAGCTGACTACACCTTTATGGTTTAAATTTTATATGTTTTTGGAGCCACCGATCCACCCTTCTCTGCCTTCTCATCTCTTTGTTAAGTTGTCTCAACTAATTCAGAATTTAACACTTTTTTAGAAAAATAAAAATAATTATTGGTTAAGGCAGAAATGGTTAGAGATTAATAATAAAATGTCAGGCTGCCTCGTGAAGGGACAGCTGAGCAACTTGCCACACCATCAGTGTCATTTTTTTGTGGGGTCTTCGGGAACTGGATTTTAAGAACTCTCTCTCTCTCTCTCTCTCTCTCTAACTTGTTGAGGGAGTTTGGTGGCCGTTTAAAGAAGACTAGTATCATAGTGTTCTTTTTACCCCTAACACATACAGACTGCCACGGATATAGATTCAGCGTAAAAGATAGCAACAGTAGGAGCTCGTCTACTACAGTTAAGTTTCATGGAATTGGCGGTGTGGAGAGCAACTATACGATTGTCAAGAGAAAACGTAAGGCAAGTGCTAACTAAAAAGTGCATTTTGAGTTACCATATATAACTTGGTCCAATAATGCAGTATTGTTTGTCAACAATAAAAGTAGGAACTGTTGTTCTTTCTCAAATCGAGAGGAAAATAGAGCCTCCTCATTTAAGATCAAAGAGGAGTTTGCTGAGGCTGTGGCCTGCACTGACTACAAGGCATTTTCTTCTAAACTTCGCCTTGACGACGATTTTTTTTTTTTTTTCCTGTTGGGTTGATCGCAAGGCACCAGTTTCTGGAAAAAAGAAAAGAAAAGAAAGTCTTCAGAGTTCATTGTGCTGCAAGGCATTTGGAGTTTTTAACTGACATCAATATGCATTAAGGTCAAAAGCAAATTGAGTTTGGATACGAAGGATCGATAATGCAATGAACTGGTTGACTATTTGCCTTCTTCCAGTCTTCTTTTAGGTGCAGTTAGTGGCTCAGACATAAGGAAGATTAAAAAGGGGGTAAAGATGGAAATAAGCCATGATGAGACTTTTGAGGTAGAATGGAAAGAAAAAAGAAAAAAGAAAAAATCGATGTCCGCAGAGATATGAATGCTGTCGTATCTGTAAACAGCGAAAAAGATCGTATAGAAAGAAAGAAAGAAAGAAATGAATAAAAGAAAAAGGTGGGGGTAAAGGTACGGTGGGAAAACCAGTTATCAGGACGCAGAAGAACAACGAAACAAACAAATGTCATGTCCTTGTTTTCCCTACCTTGATGCTCTTTCGCAATAGTTGCCTATGATGCTCATACAAAAGAATGGAAACCATGTTGGATTCACATGGATAAGAGTGATTCTTTTTTATTATTAGAAATATCATCTCCTCTGAATCCACCCCATTTACCTACCCTGCAATTGCCCATCTCCGTGCCACAGCTGGACTATTATCCATTTACACTACTCAATGTGCAGAATGCAGAGGGAGAGTGCAATAATGTCTGGTACATACCCCATACTAAGTAATCCTAAGGATAATAATCTCAGGTGCTTAAAATACCACAAAGTACAAGCTAGCTAGTGGTGGCTACTCAGTAATTATCTAATACAAACTTCTTTAATATTTATGCACTGGATCTTCAAACCTGGACGTAAAACCAGCTCTTTTTAGGCTCTTACTTCTCCTGAGGCAAACCTAGCGGCACGGCACCTTGAACTAAAGCTTGACATGTACAAGTAGAGTAGAGAGAATAAGTCGGTATGCAAAAACCAATTTTAAGAAGATTGTTATATTAATTACACCTTTAACTTCCATTTTGTCTCACAATTAACTCGAATCAAATGCAAGGCCCCCCAGAAAAAAAAAGGCAAAAATATCATCATAATTAAACTAACAGAGAGAGAGAGATGGAAAGTTCCCTCTCGATAATATCACCTAAATTCTTACATTCCCAACGATCCCATTTGTCCCAGNAGGCAAAAATATCATCATAATTAAACTAACAGAGAGAGAGAGATGGAAAGTTCCCTCTCGATAATATCACCTAAATTCTTACATTCCCAACGATCCCATTTGTCCCTTGAAAGCAAAACTCGGTAATAATAACGGCAACAATGAGATAAACCTAAAAAAGAACCACCAATGCAGGCAGCCCATGACCAAGACAGTTAAAAACTTAAAAAATTATTACTAAAATTGATATCTACTTCTTTATCTGCACTGTGTTTGTAGCTCTGGTTTTGCTGCTGCTTTCTTCTAAGGCATAAAGAGCTTATTCCTGCACTGGCATCGCCATGCTTCTGGGTAGTACTCTAGAGGAGTGCTCAGACCAGGATGAATGGGCACGTGGACGGGTTTACACGGCAAGCACATCCCGCACTTGGATCTGCATGTGGGCGGCGAAGACCCCAAACCCAGAGCTCTCCGACTCGGTCCAAACCGCTCAAATACTGCCCCCGATCCTTCTTTGCGTCTCTCTCCGGTTCCCTGCAGACCCGGTCCTTCACTAGCTGTCAAAAAAGGGGCAGAATTAGTCACTGTGTTAAGAATGTAGATAAGGGTTTGGTGGGGTTTGTGTGCTTACCAAGAAAGGAGATAGAGATGGCTGTGGCAGAAGCAAGGAAGAGAAATGTTAAGGCTGCGAGAATTTGCAGAACACGACAGCGGTGGTGGTGGCGGTGGCGCAGTACGCCCATCGCCGAGCTGGAGCCGGTCAAGCTAGCGACAGTTACTGATGAAGAACAATAAATATGGCTCAGGTGTGAGAAAGAGAGATTGCATTTTGAAAGAGAGTGATGCTATTATTGTAGATTTTGCGTGTGAGGCTGTGAGCGTGTGACTCTGTGAGTGAGCAAGTCCAAGTCAAAGATACATACCAAAAAGACGAGAGAGAGAGAGAGTGTTTTGTTTTATTGTGTGGCCAAATGGTGGGGGTGGGTGGGTTTGGGAGCTGGACCTACTGTTCCATGTGTGATTGTGATGGCCTTGCCCATGAATTAATACAGGTCGAGCAAGGTACATACTAATTACTTTACTCTCTGTACGCATGAATTTGATTCGATTCAGATGATCGAGCTAGCTAGTTTTGGCCTAATTAATTATTTGAGCCATTGATGGATCAACCTGCGAATCCACAAGCGATTAGAGTGACTCAATTAACCTATAATCTTGGTGATCTATCACATAAAGTTTTTCTAGGAATTATTCAATTCTACTTTGAAAATATAGCGAAATATATAGCATTCATTTTAAAATAGTTTTTTTTTAAAAGACTTTGCCTTATTAAATATGAGTAGGAGGGATAAAATGTTTAGAAATCTTTTCTTTTTCTTTTTAAATGGGCAAAAGGGTTAATGTATTACGTCGCGCGCGGGGTTTAATTATTACCCATGCAAAGTACGATAAACGGGGAGTACTCCTACTGGATCAAAGGGTTGTACATCTTTTCTTTTTATGCGTGTTGGCCGGGCTTCCATCAGGGTGATTGACCTTATTTATTAATTATTTGTGTCGGCTTAAAATTGTCCTAAAATCTAATGACCTAATTAATGAATATGCATGAAATCGACTTGACAACATAATTAGATCAATACTGATCTCATGGTCAAGCCATGTTTAGGAGGTTGATTATGATCTTGACATAATGATCAGTACGTATAATGCTCCTTACAAGAAGCTTGACCTAATTTATAATTAATATAAAATCTTGACACATGACATTCATGAGATTCTTTTTTCCCTTTACATAATTCATACCAAGAAACATGATTAGCAAATGCATGCGATTTGGGAGATGCATGGGAAAAACTTATGGTCATGTATTTGAATAATGAAATGATCAAAATGAGGAGGTGCATGGATTCCAAAGCTGGGGTTCGGTGAGCTGACTATTTAACTTTTTTGTCACGAGTTTTAATTTAAAAATTCAAATTCTACGTACCCATGTGGGATCACTTCATGACTAGCTAGCTAGCTAGCTCGGAATTCATGAGAATGAATGCATGAGTCAAAGTAATTATTAATGTTAGTCAGCTAGCTTGAAACCCTAGCAGCTAGTATATTTTGCTGCTTTTATTAGCCTGATCTTCTTTCACACCCAGTCTTTCTCAGACATGTTCATTTAAAATGCGAGATCAGAAACAACGTATAAGAAAGTCATGCAGAATGAAAATATACGGAAATTAAAGTAAGCTGGAAGCTGCAGTAGCGGATGGGGGTAAACATTTCTACAACAATACACTCGTGCGCATTCGTACGTGTGGGCGAAATATAGGGTGGTGTCGTGTACGAGACGGACATCTGAGTCAAGGCTTCAAACCCAACACTCCATTATTGGCTTTCTTTCTTCCCCCTAACATGTTGCATGTTTTGGTTTTTAAACTTCTTAAAATATTTAATGTTAACTAAAAAATAATATAAATCATTATCATTATTTAATGTATGGTTCGGTTGTTTAAATATAAATAAATAAGTGTCATGGTAACTTGAATTAGTGCATGCCTTTAGGGAATAGAAGCCTTAACCTCTTGCTAACCAAACAAAAAAGTTGTCCTTTTGTGAATTAGAAATATTTTTAATTTATTCTCTAATATTTGAGAAGGTGTAACTTCTCATAAGTGCTCATTTATTTTAGTTGTGACTTTTTATAAATATCACTTCATTTATATAAATTGTGACTTTTCATAAGTATCATTTTATTTATATAAGTTGTGACTTTTTACAAGTGTTATTTCTTTTACTTGATTACTTTTATAGATGATATATTCAAATTTTGTTATGTTTAATTTATGAAAACAAAATATGAATATTTTGGTTTATAAAATTGAAGTTGAAAACCAATTTGAGATAAAAATTAAAATTATCATGTCTGATAAAGGAGGGTGAATACTCCTGCAATTAATTGGTTCAATATTTTGAAAAGAATGATATTATACATGAAGAAACTGCTTCATATTCTCCTCAATCCAATGGTGTTTCTAAAATATATATTAAAAAAAAAACCTTGGTAGATATGGTCAAATGCTTGCTCACTAGTTTCGGCCTACCTGAGCAATGGTGGGGGGAAGCAATACTTTGTTTTATCTTGAATAGAGTATCATTCGAGGGATTTGATAAGAAATCATATGAACTCTAGAAGGGTGGAATACTCAATATTAATTTCTTTAGAGGTTAGGATTGTCTTGCAAAGAGTTTGAGATATTCAAATGCAAACCTATTAATATTCCTCTTGATCTTTGTTTGCATTTAAATAAAAATCTTGGAGATCCTATGTTACAACTGAGATATTTTCAAATTATTGGTACGTTACTATATATTGTTAATTCTACTATGCATGATATTTCATATGCTATGAGTAGACTTAGTAGATATACTACTAGACCTGATGACATTAGAAGGTATTAGACATGATTTTTAAATATTCGAGGGGAACCATGACATATGGTATCCAATATTCTAGGTATTCTACTGTTTTAGAAACATACAATGATACTAGTTGGATAACTGACACAATAGGTCGTAAGGAAATGAGTGGATATATTTTCACTTTCGGTGGAGCAGCTGTGGCTTGAAGATCTTCCAAGCAAACTGTGATTTCACAATCTACTATGGAAGCTGAATTGATAGCCTTGGATACTGCTAGACATGAGGTAGAGTGGCTTAAAAATTTATTATCAGAAATTTCACTAGTTAAAAAAATCAATACCAATTATTTATGTTCTTTGTGATAATCAGGATGTGATAAGTGTATGTAATAATAAACATTTTAATCATAAGAGAAGATATTTGAGCATCAGGCATTCTATGATAAGACACATGATAAAAAATAGCTACCTGACTTTGAAATATGTAAAGTCTAAAGTTAACCTAGTAAATTTTTTCACGAAATGATTGTCAAAGTCGAAAGTTATACGTACATCATGGGAATGAGAGTGAAAACTATTAATTAGGTCACCGATAGCGACAACTCAACCTTCTTTATTGAAGATTCCAATAAGAAGATTTAATGGGAAGAACAAACTACTTGAGTGACTGGATAACATTATTAAAATATTGTTATAGGTCTATCCTTAGGGTGTGAGTGCTACAAATACAATGGCAAAGGAAAAGTAAAATGCTTTGAATGAGTCCAAGACTAAGGTGAGATATTGAATTGCATGTATCTTTGGATGACTCGCCCATGTGAGCGTGACTTTGGGGCCGCAATCTATGATAATTGGGTTATTCTCTAGAGCGCTCATGAATCCAAGATACGGTGCATGACCTTGAAAGGAACGTAATATATGACGTACTATGTGTGTGGTGTATATAAGCCTAAGTTAAAATATTATGGTTCAAGACTTGGTTCACCATGAATCTTTCAGATCAAAACACACTAACACTAGGTAGACGTTCATAATCGCAAGCTACCTCTATTAATGCATATTACTTAACCTAATGAAAATTTTATTCTATTATATCTTTTAAAATATTTTAATCAGGTGGAAGATTGTTGGTTTTTAAACTTTAAAAAGATTAAAATATTTAATATTAAGTAAAAAACAATGTGAACCATTACTATTATTCAATGTATCCATTCAGTAGTCTAGATTTAAATGAATAGGTATCATGGTAACTTAAACCAATACATACCTCTTGGGGATAAGAGCCTATGGTGAATTAGAAACATTTTCAATACATTTTCTAATATTTGAGAAGTTGTGACTTCTCACATCTGCTAATTCATTTTAATTGTGTCTTTTTCACAAATACCATTTCATTATATGAATTGTTACTTTTCACAACTATCACTTTATTCTAGTTGTGACTTTTTATAAGTGTTATTTCATTCTCAATAAATAAGAAACTACACTCGCAAAATTATTCACTCAATCTATAAAATTAGAGAAACACTTTCTCATTTTTGTCTTTATTTCTTTGAGTTTTGGCTATTTTATATCTAGTTCGATGATCTCTTCTTATGTACACCGACAATAAAATTAATGGAAACGGATATTATTAATTATATCTTAGGAGTAGATTATCAAAAAATTCAGTATATATTTAAATTTAAAGGCAACAAAATTTATTCTAAGAAAAGTATACGTCACTCACTATCAAATTTTCACTTTCTAATTTGTTATTATTATTTTACGTATTTTTTATTTTATAAAGTGTTTACACAGATCATTTATTATACAAAATATTCCCAAGAGTATGTGTACGATGACCTTTTTAATTTTTGAAGGCAAGCGGATGGTGTGGTGGCTGGGCCCATGCATGCATGGAGGATGGAACACCCACTGTTTTGTTCCTGTTGTTGTTGTTTTATTTATTTATTTTTGTGTTTGAAGAAAAAGAGAGAAAGAATATACTGTGTTTTTTCGTGGTAATTTATTAAACCTGGAGCAAGCTAGGGTAGGTTCCATTAAATGAGGCCGCATGTTCTTTCTTCTGCAATTGCGGGCCTACCCTACTTTCTCGGCAATTGCTGGATTTTGGGTTCGATGGATAACATTTACGGCAATTACTTGCCACGCACGTTCAGTTGTGACGACGGACGACTCGTCATATGTATCATTGGATCGCAGACAGTCTGATTGAAGATGAAAATCTTTCAAATGTTTAACAATATTTCTCAATGAACTTGAGGATTTAAATCCGGTTTGCTTGTTTGACAGAGGATTAAAATAAAATGAAAATTGTAGATAAAATGAAGACATTGTAAAATTATCACTTATTCTAAAAATTCTAAAAATATGAATTTAATCATTTATATTTATTTTAACACTTTACTTCATGTTATGTGGATCAAATTGCTTCTTGATAAGTAAACTGAATACGTGAAATATTTAATTAAATGAAATATGTGTAGATCAGTCGGGATTTAAATTCAATATCTTTGTTTTAATACTAAATAAAATCATCATTTGTCCAAAAAATTTAAGTTGAATATAAGTTGAATTATTTATATTTATCTTAAAAAGACAAAAAAAATAGAATAATGCTACTCATCATCTTAACTTCTATTATCTTCCTATCATCCTATGATGTGATATTAGATGATTGGATATTATTTATTATATTTTACTTATGAACTTATCATCTAATGTCACATCATAAAATGATGATAAAAATTGAGATGATGAATATAATTTTACAAAAAAATAATAATAATAAAGCTTACCGCCATTGAAAACTAGTGCTGCAATCCTTATTTTTGTCATTTGAAATGGCAACGATGTTTGTCCTTCGGATGTTTATAATCGACCTTACATTTTGGGTGAGAGGTTGAGTTTGTATAGAATATATAAATATATATATTATTTTAAAAAATTATTTGAAAAGTTACTTAACAACTAAATTAGCAAGAAAAATGTTATTCTTATATCAGACTGTATATAAAAATTTTTAATTTTTTTTTTATTAAATACGTGGTATATGGACGATGAATATAAAAATTTAATTAATTTAAAAAAATAAAACAAAAAAATTAAAAATATATATATATAACACGTGTGTGTGTGGGGGGGTGTATAATATAAGAAAACCTAATTTGTATTTAGCAGCGAGAATGGGTAAATACAAGAGGAGGTGCTCCCCGGAGGGATGGAGCTTCTGGCACGAAGAGAACCCACCCACCCCCACTTGAAAATAAAATAGCTATAGTAGGCATCTGTACGGTAAAACCATGGCAGGAAGCAACCATTACACCTGTTTCACATCGGGTTTGGAAAGTTTGAAAGCGACACTTCAGCTTGGTCCTATTTACGTATGCCGCTCCTCCATTATTGCAAACATATGTTTGCTAAACGCCATCCATTCCCATACATATATTCAACGTTTAATGTTTCCTACAATTACCAGTTTGGGACGTTGGTTATTCGTCATTCCAACGTTCACATGATTCATAGGATAAAAGAGCATTCCTATTCGGTAACCTATAACTTTTTTTTTCTTATAATTTGAGAAAAAGTTTAGAGAATGGGTATCAAAATATCCCTCCATCCGGTTTCCTATTTTAAGAAAATAAATTTAGGAAATGAACAGTAGTTTCTTAAATATAAGGAATCATTATTCGTCCCTTAAATAATTATCAATATTTTATTTATTTCAATTAAATTAATTATACTTCCAATCATCTACACTTGCTCTTATACTCATATTTGTCATAGTTTTAAATAATAGTTTTAAAAATAATTTAAATAACTATGAAAATATAAAAAATAATAATTTTAAAAATATTAAAAATAATTTAAATTTTTATTTAAAATATTCACTAGAGTAATAGTTCAAAACATAAGAAAAAATATTGAGTAGTTAAATTTAAATGAAAGTGAGAAAAAAAAAAGTAATAAAGAAAAAATATAGAAATATTATTTTAATAGAATAAGGAAATTATAAGGAATGAGATGTATAAGGTTTTTTGAAGATAAGTAAAATTTAGGATAAAATTATAGGGAGTGCCATTTTTAACTAAAATTTAAGAAAAAATTTAGAGAACTGGGTGAGAATGCTCTAAGAGCATTCCCATGGGTTCCCCATCTCTCCATCATCCCATAATTTAGGGATAATTGTACGGTTTTGGAGAAAAAGTCTCTCTATTCCAATCCCCATTTTGCAATTTGTGTAACGGTGTGTACAGTCGTTTCCCATATATTGAGAATTACTGTACATCCCCATCGCCATTTGGCTTCTTTTTCGTCCCACGAAAACCTTCTCTCTCGATTAGCCCCCTCTCTTACAACACCAACGAACGCAGCCCCTCTCCATCGACAATTTTTGTAAGTTTGATTTCGGTTTCTTCAAAATCAAAACCGTTTCTCTTCCCTCATTTTCTTGTATTTTTATTGGAATATCTCTCTCATTTTCTGTTTCTCTCTTCCTATTTTTCTTCCTCCCAACGCCATGATCAAGGCAAGCTTCAATAGAAGGTCTTCAACTCTCTTTCTGCATCGGCGATGTCTTCATTGTTTGGCTGTCAAGAAAGTTATGGGAATGCTTTCACTGATTTGCATTTTGTTTTCACTCTCATTTAGATTTATGATTTTGGGCTTTGTTTGAGGAAACCACTTCTCATTTTTATTCTTGTCTTGCCATTGATTTATCTGTATTATTTTAGCTCTCTTGAGTGTTTGGTTGCCATGAAACTTATGGAAAATAATCTCTATTTTTTTTAATTACTCTATTTCTCTCATTGCGAAACAAACTGTTTGGCTTGATCTAAACATTCACATGGATTTTTTTTTTTTTAATTTTATAAATATGTTTCTCTCATTGTTATCCAACCAATTTTGTTGATGGATTGTTTGTGGTTTGTGACTGTGGCTTATTAAGGATACTCTACGGTGGGTTTCTGTCTATGAATGTGGTTGGCTGTGTTGACTATTGAAATGCAGAGAATTTGATGATGCTATCACACATATTTATTTATTTTTAATTTGTTTCTCTTGTTGTTTTTCAAACGTTTTATGGGGTTATTAGTTTTGAGGAGAATTTGGTGTTGTTTGTGCTTATGGAATTCGTGGGGTTATTGGTTTTGAGCAGAATTTGGTGGAGTTTATGGTTATGGAAAGGAGAAAAAATGTTGCCGTTAGAGAAATAAGAAAAAATGTTACCGTTACATAAATTAAAAGAAAATGCACATTTTAAAAATATTACTATTTGTATAATAGGGGTTTTGGTTTGAAAAATAATACTATATCCGATAGTCAAAATTGTATAAGTATTTAGTAGAGTGTGATATTTGAAAATAAGATAATAAGACAAAATAGTTAGTAGTTAAGATTGTAAATTGAAGTGAGAGAAAGAGTAATAAAGAAAAGAATAGAGATAAGGATGGAGAATGAAATATAGGAGGTTTTAACAGATGAATAAAATTTAGAAAAAACTTTTAGAAAATGTGATTTTTAGTTAAATTGTGAAAAATTTACGGAAACCCAATGCGAATGTTCTAAGGGATTTAATGTTGTCGCTTCTACATTAAAATAGCTCGATACTTTTTTAAAGAAATGCTTTGAGATTTAATAAAAATAATCTTATATGCTTATATGATTTAATATGGTATGTCAAATTATAAATATATTTTTATAAATTTAATTTTTTATATAAATATAACACGTTTATAATAATCAAGACCAATTACCCACCCTTAAAAAAAACGTTGGGGGAAGCCAGGTAGGGCTTGAGGAGGTGTTTACTGGGCCATAAAATAAGTGGAATGTCGGAAGCGAGGAAAGAAAGAAGTCAGGCCTACACATGGTCGGGCCTAGTTTTACGGCATTAATCTTTAGAGCTAGACGACTTGTCCGAAGACAATTCAGAGGGCTTTTGTTACACAATGCAATCTATATTTTATATATTTTTAAAATTCTTTAATATATTTTTAAAATTTTTTTTAAACTATTTAAAATTTTCTATTCACTATTTATATAAAAAATATTTGATAAAATAAAAATATATATATATAGAGTGTGAAATGTGAGTGAATAGTAAAAAATTGTGAATATTTTTTATCCTTAAAGTCAGTCCAATTCAGCGTACTCGTTAGTACACACAAAACCAACTACTAAGATTTAAAAAAATGAAAAAATGTTAAATGTATTTTAAAAAAATTTATAAAAAAAATAAAATTTTCACATAATAATTATTGATTGATTGAAAATTATGAAATTTAAAATTAAAAAAAAACTAATAAAATTATTCTTGTAAATAAAAGTATAAGTAAAATTATAACTGTACGTAGCACTACTTAAAATAAAATATACTCAACTTCCAAAGGTTAAGGGAAAATGAAAAAAATAATTTTTATTGATAGTTGTAAATAAATAATTGTCAAATGATATGCCATCCTAAAATAAATAATTTATAACGCACGAGCCTACATTTATTAAAAAAAGTTTCTATTTGTGAAAAAACTAATTTCTTCGATTAACATAAAAAAAATTTAAAACATAAAAGAGTATTTATATCATTAATCTTGTTATAAGTGATACGAAATCAATGGCTTTGAAAATATGCCTAAAAAAGAGTAACGCTAGGTAAAAATCTTAAATAATTAAATTTTATATAAATTGTTTTTGTAAAAAAGTAAGGTTTCGTTGGTTTTTATAAAATTTTTCAACTTATTTCATGTAATTATTATAATTTTTTTTTAATTTTTATATAAAATAAAATAAATAATTTAATTTTTTTAAATTTAAATAAAATTATTAAAAAATATATTTTAATAATATTTTATTCAATTTTTAACTTTCATTTTAACTAATCTCATCATATCTACAAAAATAAAGCCATCTCATTAATAAATTTTTTTCTTTTTTATAATTTATTCAGGTATATAGTCTACCTTTTTGCAACGAACTTGTCTATTTAAATTTTGAGTAATTCTACTCTCCCCGCTGGGAGTCCTACTGGGGGCTCCCGCTGGGAATTTTTTTTTTGTTTTCTATTTTATTTTATTTATTTTTTATTAAGAAAATAATTTTAAATAAAAATGTAATTTATTTTATTTTTTAAAAATATGAAAATATATTAAAAATATATATATTAAAAATAAAAAAAATATAAAATATAAAATTTTGCATTAACGGGACACGGAGCGGTGTCCCTAGAACTACTCTTAAATTTTTGTACAAATCATTTTTAAAAAAATAAACAAAAATAAAGGTAATTAATAAATAGGAGAGTTTGTTTAGACTATAATAATTCAGACAGCGTAGTACGTGGCATCCTAGGGTGCATCCTAGCCCCTAGCAAAGAGGAGAGACGTCACGCCCTCTCTTCCTCTCCGAGACTGAAATCCACACACACTCTCTCTTAACTCTCTCTCCCGCTCACAGGCTCGCAACACAACCAAATTTACAAAGGAATTGTGCAGATCAGTGCCACCGTCGGGCGGAATACTCGCCATGAACGCCGCAATGACGACGTTTCGGCCAATACTCGACAAACCCCTCAACCAGCTCACCGAGGAAGACATTTCCCAGCTTACCCGCGAAGACTGCCGCAAATACCTTAAAGACAAAGGTTTTTTTTCTTTTCCTTTTTTTCTCCCCTTTCCCATTTTGCCCCTTCACCTCCCTCCGTACTTCCTGCTCCCTGAATACCAAGCGCAACCAGCTCTCTACGCTTCCTCTCTCTCTCTCTCTGTATATTATTGTAAACAGAACTTGTTTATAAATAATAAAAAAAAGACAGAGAATGACACGTGTCCGTACAGGAATGCGCAGGCCTTCGTGGAACAAATCTCAAGCGATCCAGCAGGTGATTTCTCTCAAAGCTCTGCTCGAACCGACCAACCACGACTCTGGCGATGGCGCTCTGCAGAAGGTTGTTTTTTCGCAGTCGCGCGTGAGTCTCCCACGCACATACCCCTCCCCGTTTGGTTTTCGAGTAAATCTAGGAAACGAGGAAGGAAAAAGTCTTATATGATCTTATTACGAATAAGAACAATCCTTTGTTTTTCTAGGACAGTGCCATTAGTTTAAAAAGTTAGTGGTAGTTTGACACAAATGTGGAAAAAAGGCTAACTTGAACTTGCTTTCTTTTTGTAATATTATCAAGCACTTTCTCAAATACCAAACAATGCCTTTTCCCACTAAAAAGAGTTTCTTTTTTCTTTTTAGTTTAATTTGACAATGTAACTATCGGAGCTTGTCGAATTAATTAATTACGTATTTGTAGGTAACGTCAAATTCAGTTGATTCGGTTAAGGAACCAAGTCCTGATGTCCGGGTTTCGTTATCGGCAGAAGCGGCACAGGGAAGAAAGGATCTGCCGAAATCGGCTCCTTCTGCGGAGCGACCAACTGATGTAGATAACATTGTCATTAGTCCCAGGTCTGGTTTTCTGCATAACGTATGTGGATATGGCTTATGTGCTCTGATTAGCTACTGGAATTATTTATTTGCAATTTATTAACGTGTAATACTACAAACAATCATGGAGGGCACAAGCTTCGTGTAATTGCTTTGAAAAAGAGTGGGATCCACTATTAAAAAAATTAATGTTTTTTTATTTTTTCACGTGAATTCCATATTTATTTACTTTTTTCAAAGTAATTACGTTTGTATACTCACGACTGCAACTATCATTTCTGTTAAATGGTATTTTGGTTTGGTTGCTAAATTACTCTTGAGAAATGATATTTGCAGTTGTGGAGTGTGCAAGCACTGCGCAATTATTTTAGAGTGCGCAATTTCAAAAAGATTGCGCGGTACTTGCCCACTCTACGACTATATGTAGCATTACTCTTGAACGGGCCAACTTACCCACCCCCCCAAAAAAAAAAGAACCCAAAAACACATTCACTATTTGTGATATGATCCATTCTTTCCTAGCGCCATATAAGCATTCATCCCTACTTTGCAATGAAATGGAATTGTTATGCACATCCATGTATAGATCACAATGATATGAAACTGTTACCGTCGAGGCTTTGTACACTGTTGAGCAAGCCATGGTATGAAGAAGAATTTACACAACATTTTAACTTTGTGGCTTGTTTCCAGAAATTATTTTCAGTTTTTTGGCTACAAATCCTTTTAGATTGAAGGCTGATTTAATTTGAAAAAGCCCATTCAACTTGGTCAGGTTTACTGTTAGTGAACCATCCTGATTAGTGCAATTTGTCACCCCATTGTCAATTCCTTATCTGGAAGCCATGTTTTGGACTTGGTTAATATTTCTACTAGAAAATGGTTTCCGATCAGCAAAAAAAGAAAAAAAGGTCTTACCCGCATAAGGTTTGAATTCCTTTATTTGAAGTTTTCTCTTATGGCTGGGTGGTTAGCTTTCACAGCCTGATAAAGGCTTTTCCACACCAGAGCTTGTATGCCTAATAACTTCATCACACATTTATTTTCCTTCTTTGCCTCTTTGTTCTGCTCCTGTACCCTTCTGCAAATTGCAAATGTCTCTAGCACCAAATATCTAGGTACCAGCTGAAATTGAGGAAGAACCAATTTCTTCTCTTTTAGTGCTGAGTTTCAGGACAAGTATAGACAATAGTTTTTTTTTTTGTTAATCCTTAAAGAAGTGCAACTTCTATTGCTACTTTCTGTTAGAGTGGCATAACAGGTATTTTAGATTAACAGCCACACATTTACATATACAACGGTGATTGAATTTAGGTCACATTTCATTCTAGTTTAGGAGCCTGTTTTCTTCTGATAAGTGATAAGTTTTAATAAGAAGTATTTGACAATGTGGCTGCAGGAGTCCATGTGCAATGAATGGGTTAGTGGGGCAAATGACGATTTTCTACTCTGGCAAGCTGAATGTTTATGATGGAGTGCCAACTGATAAGGTAATGATGCATGGACTCCTGGAGGTAACTCCAGACATGTTGGTCTTATAACAACCATATGTGGATTTGCAGGCACAGGCAATCATGCACTTAGCGGCAAGTCCGAGCCATTTGCTTCAAGATGATAGCCTTGGTAGGGCTGCATCTCTTTGGTCCTTTCCATGCCATTTACAGACAGTGAGTGACAGAGATCGTCTTATTTGTCCTAGTACCACAACCTCACTGATTATGCAAACAGGTTACTTTTTATAAACAATTTCCTAGCTTACTCTTTGAGTGCTATTGGAAGTAGGCATTTTCTTTAATCTCAGATTGCTTCAGCTGTAGGTGAAACCATGTTGAAGCTACATATACTGAATATAGAAGTAGATCCCGTTTATGTTCTTGGCATCTCACTTTGTTCTTCCCTTGACTTTTCAAATAACTGCCCAAAGCGATAAGGACTTCATTGTTTTAAGGAGGTTGTTTTCTGAGATGCTGGCTGTCTGCACTGGTCTTGTTCATTGCTGGTTTTCATACAATGCTTTAGTGTTTTCTAGACCAAGTTCCTAAACATTCTCGAACGATAAGATGCTTCAAATTCTTTCACAATCGAGTCATCAACTATGTTAAAGTACCTATACTAAAAAGAGAACTTTTAAGAGCGAGGTAGGAAGGTAACTGGTGATTTTGTTTTGATTTAACAGAGAAGATGACAGAATATGCTCAACAGTTTGGGGACAACAGGAACATTAATAGTGACCCTGTTAAGAAACTTCAATCTGCAATTTATAGCATGCTGCAATTTGCATTTAATTGTCATGTCTATCATTCAAGGATGATTTATTTTTTGTAAGGGTTCAGGGATAAAAAGTTATAGATGATTACAGTTCTGCAATAGTAATTTATTTGTTTATCATTCTGTCTTTTTTTTTTTTTTTTTTTTACATAAAGAAATTGCTGTGCAGAAATACCAAGGTGGCCAAGGATATATATTTATATATATGTTCTAAATGGTTTACTTGTATAGCTAAATCCTAAGCACTTGCATGCTGTAATGGAGTGTATCCCCAAAACAAAACTTGGGTGCTTTTGTTGAGGTGTGAAATGACATTCTTGTGCACAATATTTCCTCGACTGAGACAAATTATTGGGTTTTCTCTAGACCTTGCCCAAAACCTAGAGGCGAAGTTACTCTCTAAATTGCTGCCTGACAGGGGTGTTGCCACCAAATTAAGGTGAAGAAGCATACTCTTACTGAAACTAATATCCAATCCAATGGGCTCCATGAGTGCATCACGGGTTTGTTGGGCCACAGGGCCAAGGGTGAGACTCTTCAAACACTTTTAGATGGGGAGGGTGGCCTTGCCTCTTGCATTAAACTTAAAAAAACATTTATGGAATGTCTTNAAGATTTTCACTTGATGAGGCCTCTTTGCATGTTATGGGAGACTGATGATAGAATTTTAGGGGAATTAATTAATTAAAGAAGCTCCCCTGCCAATCAAAAGTTATTTACCCCTTAAACCTTTGTGTGGTCTTTCTTAAGATGTAGAGGGTCAGGCGAACAGAAAAGTCTCACTGCAGAGATATCGCGAAAAGCGAAAAGACAGGTAGGTACCTAAGGAGTATAAACTTGATGCTGGGATTCTTTTCAAGTCTTCAAGCTCACTACTTGCTTTTTTATTTTTTTCCTTTTTCTGCTCACATTTCTTTAAGGGGAAGATTAAAGAGTAAGAAAAGTACAGTATCGACGACTTCTAGCTTGGAGATGGTTTTAAACCATCAAGTGAGGACACATGCCTCAAATGGGAAATCAGGCCAGAGTGGCACAGGCTCTCCACCCCAGCATGGGCCACTACAAGTGTTGGTTAGCTCTGTCAATAATCAGCTAAAGAGTGCTGGTCTAGCTGTTGATCTCAATGACAAAGGTAAGCTCAATGGTTCTTTCTCTGCATATTTCATGACGTGTTATATGTTTAACTTTGAAAATGAGAATAATGTCACAAAACAGAGAGTCGCTGTGAGCATAGATATTATGCGGATGTCAATCCAGTAATTTGTAATACCAACCCTGTAATTTATTGGAGTTTCTCTTGTTGACCAACTATACGGCTAGTATTCATCTGGAAGTGGTTATGTAAATGCAACTGATACCTCGTTAACTGGTCATCCTTCATTCAGGCTGCATTGCAGATGTCCAAGAATGCTAAATTGGAACTACCGTATGGGTCAGACGTTGTTGGAAGTTAAATAGAAAGCCCTATTTGATGATCAATGTCAAACGTACAGGGGGGAAGTGGGAACCGATTTGAGGGCCCCCTCCAAGGCATGCCTTTTGCATGTTTGGGCTGGCTCACGGATAGTGAAGCCTTTTACTGTCTATATTGTGGACAATTCTCTGTTCTGAATGGTACTAGTTCACACCAACCCGAGCAATTTTGTAACTTGAAGAATCGTTTTGCCATCCTTAGGAATTTATCTTTTTGGGGAGAGATTTTTGTTGAAATTAGAGCCGCAGGCAGGCAGTCTTTTGGTTGTGTAAAATGCATGCCCATCTTTTTCTACGCTCATAGCATTATTCTACAAGTTGAAAGTAAATGACATTCTAAAGAGATGGTGATGTCAGTGGTAGTATTAGAGGGGCAGCAGTGACAACGGGGATGGGCTTGTTAATGGGTCCCAATATGAATAGGGGTGGTTTTGAACACTGATTTTATTATTATTATTATTATTATTATAAGAATTTTGCTATAAATCAGCAACTGTTCACATTACACACCTCACACATGACGTGGAATTTTTTTTTTTTAATAGCATGAGAGTGTTTTTCATAAGGTAAGTGAGTGTTTTTATAAGGTATGGTTATGAATAATGACTGATGAGAAGAATTTATTATAATAATAATAATAATAATATGGGTGACCGACACACGTTTTGTTCTCTGTTTTCACATCTCCTAAATGCTTTGAATTTGAAGACCTTTGATCTTGAGGAAAGTGAAACCACATTTTGACAAACGGTATGACTTTCGTGGTTTTCATGGATGGATTCGCTTTTTTTTGTTGTCCAAATTTCATTACTTCAAAGCATAACAAAGATAAAGAGAGATATGTGAAGTAAGTCCAAATTTGATAAGCCCATTGATTTTTTTCAATTCATTTTTTTTATATCTTTAAATATTTTAAAAAAAAATTATAATATTATTAAAAATACTTCTTTAATCACTAAATAGATTAAAAGAAAAAAAA
Source organism: Pterocarya stenoptera (assembly GCA_003123785.1). Classification (NCBI taxonomy): domain Eukaryota; kingdom Viridiplantae; phylum Streptophyta; class Magnoliopsida; order Fagales; family Juglandaceae; genus Pterocarya; species Pterocarya stenoptera. Next base: position 51,737 of record QEOT01005596.1, on the reverse strand, counting down.
AATGTATGAGGATCCATCCTCAACACAATTAGCATTTCCCCTTTTTAAATCGACCGTATTGTGATGATTATCAACAATAACGATCAGGGGAAGTAAAGTTCGTTTTGGATTTGATAACCATTCAACGTGACCTTTCATGCTGTAATCAACCAAATTCCAACCTTTGACCAAATCGTAAGTCCATTCAATATTACTTTGTTTTAAGTCTGTTTTTTTTAATGGTTTTCTAAGGCCTCGTTTGTGAAATGAAATGATATGAAAATTTTGTTAATTATAGTGAAATGACTCGAGTTAATTTTTTTTTTATTAATTTTTGAAAACTGAGAGAGAAGAAGTTAAATAAAAATATTATAAAGTTAAAATATTGTATTATAATATAATTTTTTAATATAATTTTTATTTTAAAATTAAAAAAATAAATAAATTATTTTTTATATTTCATTTGGAAGTTTGTGTTCTCAAATGAGGCTTGAGTCTATTTACACGAATGAAAAGAGAAAAAGCTTGCACACCATTGAAATATTAGTGACCTTTTATTTTTGGTCATGTCGCTTGTAACATACTCAAAATGTAACATTTTCTTAAAATCTTCATTCATGCAATAGACATCAATGTCTACTCTAGCGTATCAATTATATATAATAATTTAATTGATTTTAAAAAAAAAATTATAACTGAATTAACCACAACGATATATGATAAAGTGTTATAGTTAAAAGTTTTTAATAAAATAGATCTAATAAATCATATAAAATTATATTAGTTTATAAATTTATTGTTATTTTTTTAAAAGTATATGTGTGTATTTTAAATACATAACAAAAAAAGCCACAAATATTTAAAAGAAATACTGATCGGTACAATAAAAAAAATAAAATTTACAAAAAATTATCTTTACGCAAAATGACCGTGTTACCCTCCTACCGATGCACGGTTCAATTAACCTGGACAGCACAGACAAGTTTTCAACGCCTTCTTTAGATACAAGAAGGTCGATTTCGTCTTTCAAAAATATAATTATAAGAGGGCT
>QEOT01005596.1:0-43990 GCA_003123785.1 Pterocarya stenoptera | reverse complement strand
GGACACTTGTCTTGAAGTTGGACGGTTTGGATTAGACGGAGAAGTTGATTCGTTGAGGCGTGACAAGCAGGTTTTAATGGTGGAACTGGTGAAGCTTCGAAAGGAACAACAGAATACTAGAACTTACCTCCAAGCAATGGAGGATAGACTTAGAAAGACAGAGATCAAGCAGCAACAGATGATGAGTTTCTGGGCAAGAGCAATGCAGAATCCCAACTTTTTACAACAACTAGTTCAGCAGCACAGACGAAAAGAGCTCGAGGAAGCGGTGAATAAGAAGAGAAGGCGAGCTATTGATCAAGGGCCTAGTAACCTTGAAGTTGGCGAACTGTCCGAGTTTGAGCGTCAGCATCACAGCGACATGTCCGAGTTTGAAGCTTCAGAACTGCAAGAACTCGCTATGAGCATGCGCGGACTAGGTGGAAGCCAAAATAACGAAGAACATATAGAGAAAGAAGAGGAACATGAAAGTAGAGATAAGAACTTTGAGGAGGGGTTCTGGGAAAATCTGTTAAATGAGGCTAATATCGAAGAAGAAATAATTGGTATCCTGGGTGTTGAACGGCAAGTTGAAGGAGATGTGGATATGTTGGCTGAGCAGCTGGGCTAGCTACTAGGCCTCTAGTCCTATTTAGAGAAACACACTTGTTCTGGCTTTCTACGTGTATTGCTCCTAGGTCCTAAATAATGCATCTTTTGTGTGTCTAGGTCTCCTTGATGAAAAAATCCATGCAACTTTTGAAATGGCATATGGGGCACAATCCATGAACTAGAAGAATGTACTTCAAGCGAATGGGCAGACACATTAATTAATAATATCATAGCAACTTGGCAATTTTGAAATATTGCCGTCTGGATTTGGCATTCTTGTTCTCAAAATACATGAACAGTATCAGTAATTACGTCTTATGTGAGCAAGGGATGCAGGGAGTAGGTGAGTTTGGATGTTAAAGTGAGTTGAGTTGAATTGAGTTGAGATGATAAAATATTGTTAGAATATTATTTTTTAATATTAAAGTTGTTTTGGAATTTGAAAAAGTTGAATTGTTTATTATATTTTGTATTGGGATTTAAAAAAGGTGTAATGATGAGTAGAGATGAGTTGGGATGAGTTGTGTAACCAAACACAGCCTAAGTCTATTCATGTGCAGCATCATGACTAACTTGAGGATGTATGGTCGATCCATTTAGCTCCAAATGACACTAGGCATGCGGACAACGCATTTCAGATCATGTTGCAGGATGCACTGATCTCTAATTATAATTTATACTTGTGAAATCATCACTTATCTTTTAAGCTTAATCACTTATTTCAAAAATTTAAAATTTTGTGATAAGTGGTGATTTCAAGTGATATGAGACCATAGGTCTTAGCTCAAATAATGACTACAATCTATCCAATTTATTTAATTAGATATTCTTCTTTCCACGAGTTTAAACTTTTTGAGACAAGTGCACGGCACATTACATTAATACTTTTGCATTTTTTCAGTGATATAATATGGTATTTAATTATCAATTACCTAGAGGTTATGGATTAATATGGCTGTCGCATCAGCAATTAAGGCCTTATTTGTTTTCAAGACTAAAATCTAAAATTTTAAACATTTTAAAAACTTCCCATCCTATCATTATAATTTTTTCAAATTCATATACAAAATAAAATAAACAATTCGATTTTTTCAAATCTCAAAACAAATATAATATTAAAAACTATATTCTAATAATATTTTATTCAACTTTTCAAATTTAATCTCATCTCAACTCTAAAAACAAACGACGCCTAAAATAATAAAGGAGCTCATTGCCATTCCAAAACACATTGAAGAAGACATTTGGCTCATTGGTAAGCATTTTAATGCAAGCATCCCAACACTGACGGATCATATCATGTGCAAGCTCTTAAAGAAGGTTTAGTAACCCATTTCGCCTTTTTATGGGGAAAAAAGAAAAAAAATTACGTACGGGATATCACATAATTAGTTTTAATGGTGTGACCCCCAGGGCAGAATTAAGTGATATCACAAAGCATGCATGTTGATGTTGCAGCGTCTGCTAAAGCGATAAGGTTGCACATGCTGTGCATGAGCATGCAGTGTGGCATTGTGTAAAGAACTATAAGCATATTATATCGATCTACCCTGTCTCTAACTCGGATAGGCAGAGGGGGACAAAATAAACTCCAATCTTATGAAACTCAACATTAATTATTTTGAAATTTTTCATGATTGGGTAAACTGTCTTTACGAGAGAATTGGTTCCAATTGAAACATCAGCCATCCTTTTAAAGCATACATTTTAGATGTGGCTTAAGTTTTGAGAAACTGGGAGTTCTAAACCGCATATGACGTGTAAAAATATTTAAATAGTGTTAACTTTAAAAGAAAATAACACATATATAATTATTTTCACAATTCTGTTTTAAATTATGGATAATTTTATAATATAATTATTAAAAATAATATCCTTTTATAAAAATATCATCAATATATTTTACTTGTATAAAAGATTATAACAAAATTATGTGTGTTTTTTCTGAATTAGAAATTTACATGCAGCCAGTCATTTTGTGTACCGCGCGCGTACCTCTAGGCAAGAGAATAACATACTGATATTGTGTCAATCTCATCACGTGCATTCAATAGTGAAGAATAAGATGAGATAAAAAAAATTTATAAATAATAATGAAATAGTTTTTAAATAATAATAAAATAATTTAAATTATGATATTTTATAAAATTAATTTTTTTAAATAATAATATTTTTAGAAGCTGGGCTAGTTAGGATTGAATGAGAAAAATTAATAAAGATGATGAAGGAAGTTCAAACCTTTCTGGCCCAAACTCCTGGCAGTCCCAAACTATTTGGTCGGCTGCCGGCAATATTGGCAAAGTATTCCAGCTCAACTATGAGAGACAATCAATGTAAATGGAATGATGGGATAATTCAATTATTCAATTGGAACAATTACATTGGCTAATAGCTCTAAACAGAACAAAAAGAAAAAGATATTTTTGGCTCTTATAATTGCTGCTTGTACAAATTTAAAATAAAATAAAATAGCCATCTCCATCAAGAGTAGGTCAAATCACTTCTACAGATCACGACACTAAACCACAACTGCTTGCACCAATTACTCTTTCTTCCGTAAGTTTCTATACTATTCATTTTATTACAATTTTAATTGATGTATTATATTTTAGTTACACTTTAGTTCTAAGGTATATTTGGAATATAACTACTTGTCATTATTTGCTTTACTTTCATAAACGATATATATACCTTTGTAATATTTTTATTGAGGTAATTTTATAGAAAACAGTTTTTCCCACTTTTACATTCTTGATATGGTATCAAATTAGTAAAGTTTTACTCGCTTTTACAAACATTTTCTTTTTCCTCTCTCTCATGGCACTGACACACTCTTCCTCTTCGATGGAAGAACCTGCTAGCCCTTTCTTCCTTCACCCAAGTAATAGTCCTAGCATTGTTCTTGTTACTCAGCCTCTCAATAGTGACAACTATCATTCCTAGTCCCGATCGATGCACATGGCCTTGCCTGCGAAGAACAAATTAGGGTTTGTTGATGGATCTATCCTCAAACCTTCAAATCCGACTGATCCAACGCTTGCTTCATGGGTGCGCTGCAATAACATGATAATATCCTGGATTCTCAACTTTGTTTCTTCAGAAATTTCTACTAGCATCCTTTATATCAACACAGCTTATGAGATATGGAATGATCTTATGGAATGATTCTTCCAAAAGAATGGTCACTATGTTTTTCAGTTGTAAAAGTCTATTTCTATTCTTTCTCTAGGTCAGTTGTCTGTTAGTGCATATTTTACAAAGCTACAGGCACTTTGGGATGAATTAATTAATTACAAACCAATTCCCATTTGTTCTTGTGGCGTTGTTCATACCTTAAACCTATATGTTCAACATGAACGAGTTATTCAATTTCTTGTTGGTTTAAATGAATCCTATTCATTTGTTAGGGCTCAGATTCTTTTAATGGAGCCATTACCCCCTATTAACAAAGTTTTTAATCTTGTATTACAAGAAGAACAACAACGTGAGATTTTCATTCTCCCTATTTCCTCATCTGAGAATCTTGCTTTTGTTGTAAAAGCTGATACTTGACTTCAGCTTGCAAGATTTATCTCAAAGAAAGAACGTCCAGTATGCAAGCATTGTGGTGCCACTGGCCATGTTATTGAGAAGTGTTTCAAGTTTCATGGATTTCCACCAGGATATAAGCTCAAACCAAGGCAGCAGTCCATGGCCAATCAAGTTGTCTCTGACAACACTTCTTCAGTTGCATCTCCTATTTCGTTGACTGACTTTCAATAGCAACAATTATTGAATTTGCTCCAACCATCAGTACCTTCCCCTGATGATTCACAACACATTGCTAATGCAGTGGCTTCCTGTTTCCTTTTCATTTGCTGGTATATTTTCTTTTTCTCCTAATTCCAATCATCAAATTCCTTCAGTTTTTTCTTCTACTAGTAATGTTCCTACTAATCTTGGTTCCTGTCTTGGATTCTTGATTCGGGGGCCACAGATCATATGGTTCCTTCCACTTCAGTTTTTTCTTCTTTCATTCCAATTGTAAACACTATAGTTAAACTTCCCAATCAATGTGTCTCTATTACACACATTGGCATTGTCCATATTTCCAAAAATCTCATTCTTAGAGATGTTTTTTGTATTCCAACTTTTTCCTTCAATTTATTTTCTGTTAGCAAGATAACCTTATCTTTGACTTGTTGTTTATTTTTCTTTTCTGATCTTGTTTTCATAGAGGACCGGACTCACTGAAAGCTGATTGGAGTGGGTAGACAAAAGGGAGGTCTCTACGTACTGCAACAATAAGGCTCCTTCACTAGTGATTTACATAAGTCTAAGTCTTTACCTGTATTTTCTTCAAGTTCAACTAAACAATTGTTTGTTTGTTCCAATTCATCAAAACATACATTGTTTGAATTTTTGCATCATAAATTAGGTCATCCTTCTACTTCAAGGATGAAATTTCTCAATAATTTTGTGTCTAGCATACTAGATTCACACATTCCATGTTTTGTATGTCCTTTAGCCAAATAAAAGAAGCTGTCATTTCCAAATAATTCTCATTTTTCTGAGTTTTCGTTTGAACTTATTCGTTGTGATGTTTGGGGGCTCTTATATACTCCCACTATTTAAGGTCATGAATATTTCCTTACCATTATTGATGACTGCAAACGGGCTACATGAGTGTATCTCTTATGACTCAAATAAGAAGTTTCTGTTATCATTCCTCAATTTTTTAATTTAGTCAAAACTCGGTTTCGTACCAAAATCAAGAAAATTCGTATTGATCATGGTACTGAATTTTCATTGTCAAATTTTCTCAATTCTAAAGGTGTCATACATCAACTTAGTTGTCTTGAAACTCCTCAATAGAATTCTATTATTGAGTGTAAACACCAACATATTCTAAACACAACTAGGGCTTTAATGTTTCAATCCCATCTACCTATTCAATTTTGGGGTGATGCCATTTTGATAGCCTCACACATTATAAACAGATTTCCATTACCTATATTGGGTAATTAATCTCCTTGCGAGTTACTTTTTCTTTCTCCTCCTAGTTATGATCATTTTAGAACATTTAAGTGTCTTTGTTATGCATCTCCTTTACTCAGATCACGGTCTAAGTTTGATCCTAGAGTTAGGCAGTGTATTTTTCTTGGTTATCCCTTTGGTATAAAGGATTATAAACTCTTAGATCTTGCTACAAAAGTTACCTTTATTTCAAGACATGTTGTCTTTCATGAGCATGTTTTTCCTTACAAAGTTCATTCTTCCTTACCTTTTGTATGTCTTTCTAAATCTACTTTAGTACAATCACCCATTATTCCATTACCATTTCCAAGTCCATCATCAACATCTCAACAATTTATTGTGTCTTCAACAACTGTTTTACCTCTTATCAAAAAAAAAAAAAAAAAAAGAAGAAGAACAATTGTTTTACCCATTTCTGAAATTTCTTCTCCTGCTACAAACACAACTTCACCTCCACATCCAGATTCACATTCAGATTTACAGCCAGCCCCACATCAAGATACACATACACAATCATATACAGATTCTCCATCCAGTAATTCACATATAGTTTCCTTACCAGTCCATAAATCATCTCGAATACGAGGAGCTCATGGTTATTTGCAACATTATTACTGTAATTCTTCTTTTACTACATGTTTTACAACAAATTCCACAGGTCCTGTTTCTTTACCTGCAGGTAATCAATATGATATTCATCATTTTATCTCTTATCATCGTTTATCTTCTAAACATAGATGTTTTACTTTAGCAACTACTTCTGATATTAAGCTTGAGTTTTATCATCAAGTAGTCAAACACTCTCATTGAAGAGATGCTATGGCTGCTGAGATTGTAGCCCTAGAAATCCCCTGGATTGTTACCTCATTACCCTCGGGGAAAAGGTCCATTGGTTGTAAATGGGTCTATAAAATCAAATATAAAGTCGATGGCTCTATTGAACGATACAAGACGAGGTTGGTTGCTAAGGGTTATAACCAATGTGAAGGATTGGACTATTCTAAAACTTTTTTACCTGTGGCAAAAATGGTTACTGTTCGTACACTACTTGCTATAGCTGCTGTTCAGAATTGATTTTTGATACAACTTGATGTCAATAATGCATTCCTATATGGTGATTTACTAGAGGAAGTTTACATTTCCTTACCTCCTGGTTTTCATACTAAAGGGGAGTTTAAAGTGTGCAAATTAAATAAGTCTCTTTATGGTTTGAAGTAGGCATCAATCAATAGTTTTCCAAGTTTTCTACTATAATTCTTAAATTTGGTTTTACTCAGTCCAAGGCTGATTATTCACTGTTTACATGTTCTAGTGGTGATTCATTTATTGCTCTTCTTGTGTATATCGATGATATCTTGATTGCCAGTAATGATTTAAGTTCTGTTAATCAATTGAAACTGTTACTGGACACAAAATTCAAGTTAAAAGACCTTGGATAGCTTAAATACTTCCTTGGTTTGAAAGTTGCTCAATCTCCTCAAGGTATTTCATTATGTAGCAAAAGTATGCACTTGAAATACTTCAAGATGCTGGTTTTCTTGGTGCTAAACCAACACTCTTTTCTATGGATTTTTAAATATAAAACTTAGCTGAGACAGTGGTGTTTTATTGGAGGATCCTACAATCTTTCGAAGACTTATTGGTAGACTTTATATCTTACAATTACAAGACTTGATCTGTCTTTTTTTGTATATAGGCTTAGTCAAAATATGGATAAGCCATGAGAGCCTCACTTGCAAGTAGCCTATCGTATTTTACAGTATGTAAAATCCATTTTAGGTCATGGTTTATTTTTTCCAGCTAATTCTTCTCTTCAGATTAAAGTTTTTACGGATATTGATTAGAGTTCATGTCCTGATACTCGAAGGTCTATTATTGGCTATTATATTTTTCTTGGAGACTCATTGGTTTCTTGGAAATCCAAGAAACAACAAACAATTTCTCGTTCCTCTACCAATCCATGGCAACCACCACTTGTGAAATTGTTTACCCTACTTTCAGATTTTCAAGTTTCTCATTATGACAATGCTCATCTGTTTTGTGATAATACATCAGCTCTATATATTTCTACCAACCCTGTTTTTCATAAGCGTACAAAACACATTAAACTTGATTGTTATTTTGCACGAGACAAGTTTCAAACTGGAGTTATCAAGACATTTCATGTTGCTTTTCAACATCAGCTTCTTGATGTTCTTACTAAAGTCTTGGGCAGTTAGCAATTTGCTACCTTGATATCCAAGATGTAAGTCCATTCCATTTTCTCTCCATCTTGAGGAGGAGTATTACAATTTTAATTGATGTATTATATTTTTAGTTACAGTTTAGTTCCAGGGTATATTTGGAATATAACTACTTGTAGTTATTTGCTTTACTTTCATAAACAATATATATACCCCTATAATATTTTTAATCAGGTAATTTTATGGAAAATAATTTTTTCCACTTTTACATTCTTAATACATTTCAATCCTCTAGTTGAGGGATCGCTATATGAAATTCTCCATCCTTCTCCTGATCTCCTAAAATCCCCAACCACGACCTTCCAAGCCCAAATGACCCAACTATACCAAAATAATAATGGCTTTCAGTAATTGATTAATGAGGTTAGGAGTAGATGCTTAGGAGACTACTCTCTCACTCTCTCTCTCTCTCTCTCAATGGAAAATTAACAAGGTAGCTCAAGATTTTACTTAAATTTGAATGCTTCGTATGATAAAGATAAAATAAATAATGAGAAATGATATTTATAATTTTATGGTGTGTAAGTTCATGTACTCCTTTTAAAAAAATGAGTAAATATGAGATGCGCATGAAAAAAGAAAAAATATTTACAGTCTTAGGATGTACAAGTCTCGTGCACTCCCTTAACAAAATAGGTAAATCTAGAATCCACATAAAAAAATTATTTTTTTAATGGTAGATCTTATTGTTTTTAAAATGAATATTTGAGATTTGCATATCGTATGACTGTTACTCTTTATCTAGCATTCCTTTGAAAAAAATCATTTTTTTAATGGTTTCTCTTATTTTTTCTAAAAGGAGTGCTAGAGACTTGCCATTCTTAAAAGGTATTTAACATTACTCACAAATAATATAATATTTAATAATGTTTAAAGAATTCATATAGATAATAATATATATTATGAGGTCCCTTTATTTTACTTAATGTTTTCTATTTGAAGTTTTAGATTTAGATAAAAAAAAAAAAACTTTAGGATAATCTCCTTTAATAAGGAGCTCAATGAAGAAGAAAAAAAATGTCTCCAATAGAATCATGTTCTTCTATCGTTTTCTCGGGTTATGTACATTTATATACGTTAGACAAACTTATCCGTTATGCTTAAAAAGAAAAGAAAAAAAAAAAAAAAAAAACTTTTCCGTTACATCAGCATTATCCAGATTGAAAAAAACAATGGGAGGGTTTGATAGTAAACTTTCCCAAACGGCAGCCCATAAAGTGCCAAATTGGGTCTAACAGCATTCTCAGCCTCAAAGTCTTATCTTTTAGCCACCGACAGCCGAACTCCCATCAAAATCCCAACCTTTGAAACACACCTCTGTCCGCGTTAACCATCCAAACGTCTTTGCAACCTTCTGCTATGACTTCTCTTCATCGCTCTCTTGTTACATATTTACTGAAAAAAATTTATTTATCATTTTTTTTTATAGTCTCTTATCATATCAGAATATATTAAATAATAAATTTATAAATAAAATATAATAAATAGTCATCAATAATCTAATGCCGTATTATAGAATTGTAAAAGAATAATAAAAACTGAATGATGAATATCATTACTTATTTATTGGATCGTGTGGTGGGGTTGGGCGAGTGCCATTTTGTGCTTTCAATGAATGTATTAACATTCCTAGTCAAAGGTGGTGAAACCCATGGTGCGCATTAATTTGGTAGCACCTACAGAACTCTCTCATTTCTTTTAAGAGTAGTGCTATGGTTACCGAAAAAGTAGTTTAAAGAAGTTTACCGAATAGTATATATTTTTTTCTTTTTTTTTTACATATTTTTTTAATCATTATAAACATTTAAAAAAATATAAAAAATTCACAATATCATTTAAAAACACTTTCTTAATTACTAAGTTAAAAAAAAAAAAAACTTTTATGACACACATTCGAGACCTAAATTCGGGTCCCAAAGCATTTCTCTTCTTTTAACAGTACATGCATTTATCCACCAAACCGGATGAACAAAGGGTAATGATATATCTACAATATTTTTTTTAATATATATTTATAAAAATTTTATAATTTATTTTAGAATAAAAAAGCTTGTCTATGTTTTACCCTTATTTTTTAATAAGATTATTTATTTTTTAAATTTTGCCAGTAGATTATTGATTTTATATTTATAAAGTCTTCTGTGACCATTCAGATTCACTTTAAACTTGATGTTAGTATTTGACTTGATGATGACGATGATGAATTGTACCATTTTAAGGAGAGGGAGTGGAAATATTGCAAAGGAGCAGGGTGATGCGAATATAAAAGTTGAAGGACAATCTGGTCAACTAAAATATCAGAAAGAGACGAGTAATACCGATGGGTCATCGTCCCGGCCCAAAAACGCTCCAAAGTCCTCAATCTCCCTCCCTCACTCCTTCCCCCCTTCTACACTCTCTCTCTCTCTAAACTCCCCAAAACCTCCGTTTCGAAGCGCTCTATCTCTCTCTCTCTCTTTCTCTCTCCCCCCGTTACATAGAGAACTTCATTTTGAATCTCTGTTAAATCAACCGATCCGGCTCTCTGAACCTCATCTCTCTCTGTAATGCGGCTTCCGATAATCAATTACGTATCGGAGATCAGCCGGCTCGGCCTCTTCTTATCAGAGTTGACTCGGTGAGAATCAACTTTTTTATCTTTTGAATGGGGTCGGTGCCTTCAACTCCGCTCACGAGCGCCAACGCCCGGCCACAGGACACCGCTGAGTATCTGATCGGAACCTTCGTCGGCGAGAAATCTTTCCCTATCTCCTCTGATTTCTGGCAGAAACTCCTCGAGCTCCCTCTCAACCTTCGCTGGCCCGCCCACCGTGTTCTCCAGGCCTGCGAGCTTCTCGGTGAGCAAATGTTTAGTCATTGCTATTATCAGAACCAATTTCCTCTCGTGGCGTTTACAGTGTATGAATATGCTTGAATTAGATTCTACTCTTGGTGTTTATAATTTGAAGCTGTAATGGACTGATTTTATGCTTTTTCAAACTTCATTACATCCATAATTGTGCGTGTTGTTTTGGTTCTGTTTTCTTGTTTTCCCCCCCGTGCAGCGCAAAATAACCAATATACGAGGCATCTGGCAAAGATTTTAATCCATCTTTCATGGTGCTTGCAAGAGTGTATTTCAGCCTCCGGTGCTCCGTCCGGTGCATACGATAAGGCTGTTAATGCTGTCTACATCTCATCTGTTTTCTTAAAGCACTTGATTGAAAGTGCCAAAAGCGATGACATTGAGGAGTTGTATCTCTTCCTAGATGTAAAGGAACCCATACCAAAGGATTTTATCCAAGGTACTTGGTTTGTAATTCTTTGAAAATTTTTAGTTTATTTGTTACTCTTTCCTTATCATCTGTAAATAGAGGATGTGATTTGAAATGATTGATAAAAACACGGTGATTTTCCTTTGACTGTCTTTTATTTTATATTTAGGCGTAGCATGGATCTTTTTATGAGCAAGATAATTTTATTAAAGTGCACCATGGCTTTGAGAAAAATCTTGCCTGTTTCTTGAAAAAAAAAAAAAAAAACAAAGTGAGGGTAATTCAAGAAATGAAGGATCGTGAAATTTACTTTGGGAGAGTTTGATATATTTCAAGAGAGCTTAGGAAAGAAAGCTAACAGGTATTATATAATTGCCAGAGATTGAATATTCACTCTTTTTGTGTGTTGTGGGGTGTTTGGTCAAAAATTTTCCTGTCTGGATATAAGAATTTGTCAAAGTATTGTATCCGTGATTTGCAGGTGTTTCTTTGTCGCCTTCTTGAGTTAGGGCAAAGATGGTTGTGTAGGATCCTTGCATCTATCAGTAACCTCTATTTCTATTTGTTACATAAGTGATGTATGTGGGGATTTTCTTGATTACCTATATTAAAAAAAAGTATGTGGGGATTAGTGGTCGAAAATTTTCGTCTGGATAGAAGAATTTCTCAAAGTATTGTATTTGTGATGTACAGGTGTTTCTTTGTCGCCTACTTGAGTTAGGGTGAAGATGGTGATTGTAGCACAGTTGTTACTATACAATTGCATTAATCACTAGGGTGTAGCTAGTTGCCCTGGCATTTCTGTGTAGGATACTTGCGCTTATCAGTAACCTCAATTTATATTTGTTACACAAGTGATGTATGTGGGGCTTGGTGGTTGTGACCACCTTTCTGATCCATACCCCTTTGACGTGTACTTTAAGCCAACTATTTTCCTTGAAATCTCCCTTGAACCAATACATAATTTCCTTTCTTTGTTCCAACTAGGTGTTTCTCTTGTATACAGCCAGTGTTAAGCTTTGCCTATTTTTAGTATCAACAAAGTTCATAATTACCACAAAAAAATAACAATTTCCTTTCTTTGTGAGAATGCACTGAGGGAGAAGGATTGGCATTCTTTTGGTCTCAGTTGAATGGTTTTTAAGCTTATTGTTGTTACTTCTTAGTATTTTCTCTCTCTTTGAAGGGTGGGGAGGTTGGAATGTAAAGAAGGTGGGTCCAAGAATTGTGAAAAACTGGTTTTTCCCCCTTTTTGCTGGGTGTGATGACTATATTTTCCTCCTCTCACTAAAAACAGAAATGGAGCTCAAGGTTAAAGAATGTTTGAAGGAAATATTTGATCTGTGAAGACTTTACTACGTGATGAATCTTGGTTTAGTTGATCATATCTTCTGTCATTTTTATTGGGGCTTTCCTGGTTTTGTTTGGCGACTGGAACTTGTCTTTTAAAGAGGAACTGCTATAGGTTCTCCAGTGTTTTGTTTTGAGCCTTATCCCGTATACTTACCTGCTTGTTCAATGTCTATGTTCTCTACCTCATAGTAGAAAAATCATTATAGGCCTCAAATTATTGTTTTTTATATGCAGATGAAAGCATTGAGAATTTGGTTATGCATACAGTGCTTAGCTTTATCGGCTCAGTAGATGTGAGGTACATGCTAGTCTAGCCTATAGGTTTTTGATTGTTGAGAATCATATATTATCTTCCCTGATTATTGTTTATCTTTTCACAAGTCCCAACACATACCTCCTACATTTGGAGCTGCTTAATTTCATGCTGATTGCAATGTCGACTCAGCTTCTTTGTGGACCATCTCCGGGACCAAAAGACATTAACCCGTTTATTGATGCAGCAATTGTTCAGGTTACATGATTAAACTTTGGCTGCTCCTAATTTCCAAATTGTTCCAATATATTGTTAGCATCTTAGATTGCTACTGCTTTTTTCAGGATAGCTCTTTGGTTAGTTTGGTTGTGCACAAACTACTGCTGAATTACATCTCACAACCTGGCATGCCCTTCAAAAGTTCATCATATTCCATATTTTATGAAGGAAGTCAGCCTAGTGTTTTACAAAGAGTTGGCTCTGCAGCTGGTATGGTCCTTTCCCTTGATGCTCATATTCTTTCTAGTTTATTCGCACTTGCGTCCACTGTGAGTGTTACTGGTAATGGACCAAATAGCATATCTTATGCTTTGTTGTCCATACATTCTCCTAAGATTTCAAATCTTATGCTTCATTAGAACATTATCACACCCATTTTGTCAATGCAAAATTAGTTTTTGGGTAATGTTCAAGGGTTACATCATTGACAGAAGCTTCACCTGTTATTATATTCTTCTTCCTTGCAGCAAATTTTGTCTTGTTACCATTGAGTTATTTGGGCAGTTCAAGAGGTGAAGGTTCAAGAAGTCCATTGGTAGACTGTAGTCTACTTGTGCTTCTTGTGCTCATTCATTATCATAAATGTGTTGTGAACAACGAGTCCATAACAGATTTGAGTGTTGATGGTCATACTTCAGAATCTCTTCTGAAAGAAAATACATATTTTTCTGACAACCCTTACTGCAAGGCCTTGGAGAATGCGACAGATTTTGAATGTAAGACCGTAAATTCCATTATTTATTTTGTGATCTTTTTTTTTTCAAGGTTTGCTTTTCTAAATCAGTACCCTTCTTGCAGTTGACCGTATAGATGTTGAGGGCAATGCATATACTGATTCAGTTGTGAGGTTACCGTTTGCTTCTTTGTTTGATACTCTCGGCATGTGAGTGTTTATTCTTCCTTATTTGATAATCTTGGCATGTGAGTGTCTTCCTTCTGTATCAGTATATGAAGTTTAGATTTATTCCTTGGTTTATATTGATAAAAAAAGATTTATTGCTTGCTTTGAGAGTACACTGATTCTCTCTTTTCTGGAATTCAATTTTGTGTTGAAGTTGGAATGAATTGCATGACATTCACATTTGAATGTGCTGTACTGATTGCAACTACATTTATCAGCTGAATGTATCTGATTAAAATAGATCAGTTTCTTGACAACGAATTTTAATGGTATCATATTCTGTGCAATATTACCCTTACAAAAATCATATTCTGTGCAATATGGCTGCTGGCCTGCCAGTATGTTTGACTTGTTATTTCTGCCTAGGGGTCAGCAATTTAATTCACCATTCCTCTCTGATTTGTGCTTTATTTATTAGTGTTGAGACCCCCTTTTCTTCCTTGTCCTGGTTTCAAAGGTTGAAACCCTACTTTTACGAGTCGTTTTTACAGTGTCAAATCCCTCCGTGTGAAATCCATGGTTCTTTTTTTCGGAATCAATAGTTGTCACAAATGAAGTGGAAGTTTTGTTCTATGTAAATATTTTGCAATCCAAACTCGGTCTATGCAAGAACCTCTTTTTTTTTGGCTATAACAATGAAGCTTGGAACTATATGTAATCGTTCTTGTATTTTTGCAAAAAAAAAACAGGTTTTGTAACATGTAAGTATAAGAATTTATTATATTGTTTTAGTCACAAATTTGTTGCATTTTAGTTGTTTCAAGGAGTTATATCGTGCGGTTTCTTCCCTCTTGTGATGCTGTTTCTCTATCTGATAAAGAATCCAACATTCTCAGAACCCTGCATCAGCTCCCCCTCTACCCTTTTCTGCTGTTGCATTTGAGTAACCCATAACGGTTCTGCATTTACAGGTGCTTGGCTGATGAGGCTGCTGTCTTATTGCTTTATTCACTGCTGCAAGGGAACTCTGACTTTTTGGAGTATGTTTTGGTGCGAACTGATTTGGATACATTGGTATGAAGCAGCAGTTCAAGTTTTACTTTTACCCAAAATAACACAAACAATAATATCACCTTTATATGGTGTATATAATTGGTGCAAAAACCTTGGGCTTATTTAATTTCTTAAATTTGTCTCTAATCAAGCAACCTGGATGTCATATTTGCTATTGATGTGGCATGGCTTTAACATACCCTAATTCTGATCTGTGTTTTCATGATGAAATTAAAAGTTGATTCCCATTTTGGAGGCTTTATATGATGCTCCTAGGAAGACGCCCAATCAAATCTACATGCTACTCATTATACTTCTAATACTCAGCCAGGATTCGTCATTTAATGCAAGCATTCATAAGCTGGTAAGGATTATATTTGTTTGCCATTTATGTTTTACAAAGGGATTGTAAATAGGTGTATTCACATGTATACTTCCAGTGTACCTGAGCTATGCCTACTTTCTTATAAATAAAATATCTTATTACTTATAAAAAAAAATGTTTTACAAAGGGATTGTATTAACATAGATGATGTGGACAGATATTGCCCGGTGTTCCATGGTACAAAGAACGCCTCCTTCATCAGACATCTCTTGGTTCCCTGATGGCCATTATTCTCATAAGGACTGTGCAATATAATCTCTCTAAGCTGAGGGTAAACTTCAACTTCACTCATCCATATTGCTAATTTGCTTATGTTCTATATTTGTGATGACTTTGATGCAATTGCTAGAATCTGGGTTGGATATTTGTAATCCACCCATTAACTTGCTGAAACCTGGTTATTTCTATCTAGTACCTGCACCTAGAGCTGAGACAGGATGTGTTACCCTTTCTTTTGGTGATTAGATGAGTTACCCAATTAACCGCATTATTGGTGGTTATATTAAAAAATTAGTGTATACATGCACCTATGCTTACACATTATAGATAAAAGACAGGAAGACAATAATATCAACTGCTCATCATACCCTGAACTGCTTGGAGGGTGGGTTCGTAGGTTCAGTGTCTCACGGTTGAGTGTTTTGTATTTTCCTGTTCAAGAGAAAGGAAAAAAAAACTGGTAGATAAGTTAATTGAAAACTCAATATCTCACAACATTAGTTCAAAATTTGTTTCACTTAATGTTTTCCTTTATGCATTTTACTTAAAAAAATGTTGCTGGTATGTAGCTGGATATCTACTTGTAGCTCACTTCTTCAGATAATCCTTTTTAAAATTTTCAATCATACAGGATGTTTATCTTCATACAACCTGTCTAGCAACATTGGCTAATATGGCACCTCATGTCCACCGTTTGAGTTCATATGCATCGCAGAGGCTGATCAGCCTTTTCTATATGCTCTCACGCAAGTAAGCTACTCCTGTTCATTTTGTTTTTCCTTACCTTAATACTTTGCTGCTTCATGTTTGGTGTGTGACGATCTTATGATTGCTCCTGTTAATGCAACGATGGATATAGGTATAACAAATTAGCGGAGCTAAGAGATGATAGGATGCATCTAGCCAAAGACAGCAACAGTCTTACAGAAGATGTGGTCTGTAACACTAGCTACCTCAAATTTGAGCCTACTTTGATGTGGAGCCTTTCATACCTATAAAAAAACTTAAATATTTGTTTGACTAAGCAGATTGTTCTTTTTTCAGTCGACAGAGTTGCATATATATACTGACTTCTTGAGACTTGTTCTTGAAATTTTAAATGCAATTTTGACTCATGCCCTGCCACGGAATCCTGAGGTATCATCTTTTACTGTAATAATGATTAAAGTGAGAGAAACTTTTCTTTTGTTTTACATTAGCACCTTTCAGGTTTTCTGAATCTATTGGCAGGTTGTATATGCGATAATGCACAGACAGGAGGTCTTTCAGCCATTCAAGCATCATCCACGCTTCAACGAGCTGCTTGAAAACGTTTATACTGTATGCTCCAGAATATTCTGTTAGAAATCGTTTCATCAATTCTGTCTCAGCAATCTTGCAATATCTTATACAGCAAGTTGTTAATTATCGATAAGGTTTTCTGTACCATGTGTTACTGACTTCTTTGGTCTCTTCTGTCACTGTAGGTATTAGATTTTTTTAATAGTCGCATTGATGCACAATCAATGGATGGTGGATGGTCAGTCGAGAAAGTACTGCAAGTCATAGTTATTAACTGCCGCTCTTGGCGGGGTGAGGGGATGAAGGTAAAAATTGGAAAACAGATGGTAAAATTATAAGTGCAGTTTAAAATGTGAACATTATCTTTAGGACTAACATGCCTTTGTCTTAGCAGATGTTTACACAACTACGCTTCACATATGAACAAGAGAGTCATCCTGAAGAGTTCTTTATTCCATATGTGTGGCAACTAGTTTTATCCCGTTGGTACTGTTCCTGCCTCTCTAAGCATTATTTTATAGAACTCCTTTCAACTTGGTCATTATCCAAGTAATCCAAGTAGTTTGCATTGGCTGGCGATCATGCTGGTTCTTGAGTTTCTTAACCTTACTTGAGTAATTATCAGAGATTCCTTTCATATCGCTGATAAACTGGAAGTCACATCCCTCTTTGATGGATCTTGCCATTGATTTTTAGTTTTATTTTATTTATTTTAAGACCAAAAAATTTTATTTGTTTTTTAATATGCCTTCAATTTGTGATTCCTGTATTTAGCACTGATTCATTGTTCTGTCGTTCAACCTTTCTTCAGTATATTCAACTTCAATTCAGGAGCTATAAACTTGTTTCCAGTTGATCCACCTGTAGAAGTAAGTATCTGAATTCATTTTATGAATTTCACTTCTTTTTTTTTTTTTTTTTTTGTATATGTATGAATTTCACTTTTAAATTTATATATACTTATCAAAAAAAACTTTTAAAATGTATATGTGTAGGGGGGAACTTTTTCTTTCTTTTACTTTGGGGATGAGGCTTGGTTTGCAATATGAAAGTACTCTGGTTGTCACCAACTTTTACCATCACCTCCCGTTGGTCATGAAGAATAACTTAAAGCGTATAAAAGACCAAATAAGAAATCCCATATAGGGTTAATCAGCATCTAGAGATCATTGAAAATACCCATATTAGAATAATTGTCTTTTTGGTTTGTAACCCTTCTCAAATTCAAGATGTTCAGCTTATAAAAAATTTCGGCGACACACATAAGTCAATGGAACCTTTTGAATTTTCTACTG
Organism: Pterocarya stenoptera; assembly: GCA_003123785.1. Classification (NCBI taxonomy): domain Eukaryota; kingdom Viridiplantae; phylum Streptophyta; class Magnoliopsida; order Fagales; family Juglandaceae; genus Pterocarya; species Pterocarya stenoptera. The sequence continues at coordinate 25,927 of QEOT01005596.1, read as the reverse complement.
ATGTTTACTAAAAAGCAAAGATGTCTAGGAAAAACCCACTCCTTAGCTAGGAGCCTAGGAGCTCTCGAGATATATGAACTTTAGTTTATAGGCAGGGAAGTGTTATATCTACTGCCTACACCCTACGTATATATGCATACATTTCTAAAACGCAACTTCGATTCTGGCTTTTTGGCTGATGCAAAATATTTCAAGCAATTATTGAAAGCAGACCGCCAGGTGTAACGAAATTTAGTTCAATAATATAATGATTCTTTGTTTTTTGTTCATATTTTAGCTGATCTTCTCTTTGACGTCAGTTACCAGTTCCCTCCACATTTTCTTTTGGTCATGGTCATCACTTTTGGTAACACAAATTCTTTCTTGGTTGCAGATACCAGAGAATGACGAAATGGCAACAAGTAAGCACCAAAATGGAGAGTTGAGCTTGCACGGACTTCTTCTCGATCCATAGTGAGTGCACTGTTAATTGTCGCCACCAGAAAGATTCATGCACCTTGATGCATATGTAAATATATAAAATAGTGTTTATATTCTGCTCATTCTTTCGGTCCATATGTTTGCTTCCATGTAGAGGCCCTTCTCCCACAGAAAATTTGAGATAATCAATGTAATGAATAAGAGATGATGCTTATTCCCCCTCCAGCGGGCGGGAAAAAAGTAAAAAAGAATAAGAGATGTTGCTCAATTCCATTATTAACACCATTATTTTTTGGAGTCATGCCATTATGTTTTCCATTTTACAGATTTTATGGTAACAGTGTTACCGAGATCATGATGGTGGAAGCATACGGCTTATCGGTAACAATTATTTCATGTATAAGAAACAGGAAACAAAAAAAAAAAAAAAAAAAAAGATTCTTCCGCGCGTTCCTACTGTGGCTCTCAGCGCTACCAAATAAATGGTACATTTTCTTAATTATTTTTTTCTCACTTTTATTTATAAATTTAACTACTCAATATTTTTTCAACTATTACTTTAGTAAATATTTTAAACAAAAATTTAAATTATGTTTTTGATAATATTTTTAAAATTAATATTTTTATATTTTAGTAATTATATTTAAAATTATAATAAATATAAATATGAGAGAAAGTGTCGATGATTATAAGAAGAATTTATGTTATTTATTAGAATAGAATATTGATAAAAGATGATTTAGGAGATTAATGATTTTTTATATTTGGAAAATTACTGTTCATCTCCCAAATCTTTTCTCTAAAATAAGAATTCGGATGTGCAAGGGAATTTTAACCAAAACTGTAAAATGAGTCTCAAATTATAGGAAAAACAGTGTTACGGGACACTGACTGTTAATGCTCTTAGAAGGAGATTCTTTCACTCTTTTACATATCAAAGACAGCAAGATAAAATTACGTTCTCTACTTTATTTTTTCTGCCGTACAAACAACAACAGAGAATAAAGGTTTGCGCTTTACTTTGGTGGGGTATTTGCAACCTTCCAGTCGTATTGAGCAAACACCGCAGTTTCTCTTTCACCACCAACTTCCTTGATGGGCACAGCGTCACTAATTTCTTTTAAATCCTCTGGTGTGAGCTTCAATGCCAATGATCCAATATTGGTATCAAGATTCTTAACCTTAGTTGTACCTGTAAATTATCCAATCAAAGTGAACAATTAGCCCTACAGGAGAAATCAATCCACTTTATCTGGAGATGGATAAAGATATATACAGATGTAAACAAAGAGTAACGTACCAGGGATTGGGATTATATCGTCCCCTTGATGGAGAATCCAAGCCAAAGCTAGCTGAGGGGGAGTGCAGCCATGCTTTGCGGCCAGTTCGGATAATCGGGCATATAGAAGTTTGTTCTTCTCCAAATTCTCCCCCGTGAACCTTGGATGCACAGCCTATGCCAAGAACATTTAAAATGAGCGTAAATATCAATTCTTGCTGCAAAACTACTTGATTTTTCTTACTTGAGTGTTATTTAGCTGTAGTCACCTAGGTACGTACCAGGTAGCTCTCAGTAGGCAAGCTTTCCACGACTGCTTTCCCGCCAAAGAACCCGTGACCAAGAGGGCTATATGCCACTATCCCAATGCCAAGCTCTCTGTGAGATTCACAAAAGTTGCTTAACGATGTTGTTGGAATTTCATGATTGTTATTAAAGTGTCTAATATTTCATAACCAATTCAAAGACCACGAAGACAAAACTTCCACCCCTGTCAATAATTTAACGATTGGCTTTGAAATTCAAACAAAATAAAACCTGCAAAGTGGAATTATCTCGTCTTCGATGTCACGGGTCCACAAGGAATACTCCATCTCTAAGGCAGTGATGGGATGAACCGCATGAGCTCTTCTTATTGTGTCTACACTAGCTTCTGACAGCCCAATGTATTTTATCTTTCCTTCCTCCACCAGCTTCTTCAGCTCCTCCATCTACCATTTGCCAAAATTTGTCAGAGAGATGGCAAGCAGAAATCAAGTAAAAATGACGTATAAGACATTGAAATGTATCAAACTACTAAGTTTTGTATGGATTCAGAATGACAAAGTATATCTTAAGACTCACAGTATCCTCTATTGGCACTGAGGAGTCCACACGGTGCTGATAGTAAAGATCGATGTAGTCCACATCAAGATACTTAAGACTTTCTTCACAGCATTGTCGTGCATATTCAGGGTTACACTTGACGCCAATTTGACCATCCGCCGAAATAGTAATCCCGAATTTGGTAGCTATTTGAATTTTTTCTCGAGGAAGCTGCTTCAGAGCCTAGAAAGACAAGATGATTTTAACTCCGTCCAACATTTTCTGGAATGTAGATGTGTCCCTAAGGCTAATTTGTCCATTGGATGAAAATCTCAACTAAACACCAAAAGAGGCACTGGCTAAAATCACATTTTGAATGAATTTTCAAGATGATTAGACAGTAACAAATTACAATACCTTGCCAATCATGATCTCATTATGGTGATTCTCTCCATAAACATTTGCTGTATCAAATAAGGTTATACCCTTCTGAAAGGCTTCCTTTATAACGGAGCATCCATCTTCATGTGACAGAGGAGCATTCAATATTCCAGAAAGTCCCCCGCTTCCAAACCCCAATTTAGAAACCTGCGGCCAGAAAAGGTCCAATGAGAATTGTTTCATGCTAATAAAACTATCTGAGGAAGTCCCCAATCCAATAATCTGGGTTAACCAAATACCGGGCCAATGATCTTAAACAAGCATTTTTTAAAAAGGTATGAACAATGACACTTGTTTCAGTCTTTGAACTTTTAGGTTATAGAGTGTGCTGCGATTCAACCAATTATGCGCAGCGAAACACTGAAATCACTTATCAGAACCAGAAAAGACTCAAATCTTGGATTAACTTAGAATTATTTATTTACGGATATGGAGATTATCATTGCAATTTGTAGAGAAAAGATTCAAGTAAAGATAGAATATAAGATTTTGAAATTGGAGATTGGCCTAATCCAAATGGGTTGGAGAGAGCAAGAAGAAGCCTACCTCAAGTCCCTGACTACCAAGTTTCACTCTTGGAATTTGGATATGGGACTTCTCCGCCATCTCAACAAACCACAGCAAAGCTGAAAGATGCTATTACAGGAATGGAAAATTGTAAAGTTTGCACACCTAGTAGGACTCCATTTATACCCTAATTCCCCCCCCCCACCAACTTTAATAGGTGGAATTTTTTTCGTCAAAAGAGGGAGAGACGGTAATCATGTTCCTGGTGTAGTGTGGGGACACTGCCGACATTAGATTTTAGTATTATCGAACCAGAACAAACACAAGACAAAAATCTGAAAGGGCTAAAAGATTGGCCTGCATTGTCGATTAGTCAGTGTACTTCACAGGCGTGGTATTAAAGTTTGAAATGGGAGAGACAATTCAAACATGACGAAATTGCTTTGGGTAATGACCTTAAGATAAAGACTTTTGCTTTCCACTAACCCACTCCCCACCCACCCGGGTCAACATAGGGGAGCTTGAATAAAGACAAATGGAACCTTCTGTGATCCCCACCACGAAATTGGCCAAGTTTTCAGTCATTTATAGTTTGAGTGTTTTGTTTGTCGGCCATCTAACATTGATTCCAACCTAAATTCAAAATGGTTGGAAGTTCTGGCTTTAAAACAAGGTTAGTTGAAGCCATTTGCCCTAAAACACATGATTATTCGTAATGTTTCTCCCAAATTACTTTTTTTAGTAATTAACACCCGACTCGAAATCAGTTTTAAATTTCCATCCTGCACCGTCCAGTACTTTACATTACCAGTACAAGCCAATTAATTAATGGGATATGATAAACTTGATTGTATATTTAGAAAGGCTAACCAAGAATCGCCACGTAGAGAACAACAGAAACTGAGGATCGAATCTCCATGAATTTCAAATTGAAATTGCCTAATATCAGAGATAACAAAAGATATTTCCATGAAAACCAGAAAAAGTTATTGATTTGTGCCAAAGGTATTCATTAGATCCAGCTGGTTCCTTCTTCACTCCGTACACTTCATTTTCCTTTTTCTTCATTGTTCCTGAACAAACAGAGTATATATACACAGATAAATCATAAAGAGATCAGTAGAAATGGAAATTTTACAGCTTGAACGGATCAGTACTCTTGGTCTACTTCTATAGTAGTTTCAGTACTTTGTCATTGTGTTTAGGATTACCTTACCTTGATGATATGGTATTTGCAAAATTCCAAGCATATTGAGAAAGAACAGAAATCTGTCGTTCGCCAACAACTTCATCAATTGGCACCGCCTCACAAATTTCTCTCAGATTGTCTTCAGAGAGCTTTACAGTCAAAGAACCAATGTTGTTATCCAGGTTCTTAATTTTAGTTGTACCTGCACAATCTCAACAAGAACATATATAATAATGTAAAAATCATCCATTTCAGCAAGAATCTCTTAACCTGTTTAAAAGCCATGCATATTTATTAATCAAATTCAAGAGAATATTATATATAGGCACAGGTTAAGAAAGAAGGTGGTGTCTCCCTCATAAAAAAGATTAGGAACAGAGATACATCACAGTACTGGATGCATGGGGATTGGGATTTCAGTTTGCAGCACAAGAAGATATGATCCAGTACTGTTAAGTTAAACCAAATAAAAGCAATCCTGTATTTATGCATGAGAAAGATGGAAATTTTATATTAAAGAGAGGGCTAGAAATTATTACCGGGGATTGGGATAATGTCTTTGCCCTGATGGAGAAGCCATGCCAAAGCTAGTTGAGGAGTAGTGCAGGCATGCTTTTCAGCCAGATTGGCAAGGTTGCTGTAAAGAATTTTGTTCTTCTCAAAATTCTCCCCAATGAACCTTGGAAACATAGGCTGTGAATAGAACATGAATCATGTATATGACTTTTAAAATAACATTCCGGCCTTAAAACAATTGAGACAGGTTTAACTTTTTTTTAGGTTGAGATGTTTAACTTTTTTTATGAAAAGTTGAAAAAATAGTGGATTTTATCAATAATTGATTTGAGATAGTTCAGCCTAAATCTATACCAGTACACTTTCAGTGGGCAAGCGCTCAAGAACTGCCTTCCCACCAAAGAAACCACGACCAAGAGGGCTGTATGCAACTATTCCAATACCCAGCTTCCTGCATGCCCGCCCATGCCACTAATTAGTAAAATGAGGTACGTGCGTACGTACCAACTTGGTTTTCTTTAAAAAAAGAAGAAAAAAGAAAAAAAAGTAAACAGAGGAACAGGATGATGATGATGATCTAGATATATATTAACAAACCGGCAAACTGGAACAATCTCATCTTCGATGTCGCGGACCCATATGGAATACTCCATTTGTACGGCAGTGATGGGATGAACTGCATGGGCTCTCCTTATTGTGTCTGCATTTGCTTCTGATAACCCAATATGTTTTATCTTTCCCTCCTCCACCAGCTTCTTAAGCTCACCCACCTTCCATTAATTAACAAAGCAGACATATATATATATACATATATATATATGTATGTCAAGATCGAATTAATAAATTGAATCAGTAAATAATATTAGAATAATATTAATTGTAGCTAATTCATTTTGTAAAACTAATTTAATTACTGTATCCTCGATTGGCACTGTAACGTCAATGCGATGTGGGTAGTAGATATCGATATAGTCCAGCTGAAGCCTCTTAAGACTGGCTTCACAGCATTCTCTTACGTATTCTGGGCTGCCCCTTACCCCATATTGCCCGTATCGATTCCCCTCCAACTTCACCACTCCAAATTTTGTAGCCACTTGAATTTTTTCCCGAGGAAGCTGTTTTAAGGCCTGAAAATATTGCACATACATACACATAATGATAATTGAGTACGTACTCTAATTAAAATCAATGCATGATATTTCATATATACATGATCGATGCATGCAAAAGATCATCGATGAAGGTCCGCCACAATAACGCAAAAATGATAATATATTTTTTTTCTAAACAATATTATTAATTTAGGTTCGAACTTCGAAAAGAATATTAAGCAGTACGTAGTGTGTATATATATATATATATACACGTACCTTGCCAACCATGATTTCATTATCAAAATTATGGCCATACAGATCTGCTGTGTCAAAGAAGGTGATGCCCCTATCGAATGCTTCCTGAATAACTGCACCTCCAGCCTCGTGAGAAAGAGGAGCGTTGTACAGTCCCGATAGTCCAACGCATCCAAATCCTAATCTAGAAACCTGTGCAGCGCGCAGAGAACATTAATTAATCCCATGATCAAGACAAAATTAAACTTTCTACTTTCAATAATTCCAATTCCTATATATATATATATATATAATATGATAGCTGATTCCACTTTCGATCAGTAGTAGTACTACTGCTTGCATGAACTTCCTGGAATGATCGAATTAGCTAGTAACTAATTAAGCTATTTTTTGCTAAAGATGGCTATCTGTTTTAAGTCGATCGAGCTGGTTTCCGATATTTACGGTCCAAATTTGTACGTGATTTTAAGAGATCGAGCATCTGCAAATTGCAATTCCATGCCATGTCGTCCAGTTCCTTAATTTCTCGGAAAACTATCCAACAAGACACTCATCGTGTTATGATCATGACATGATCATCCTAGAAGAGTTTAATCTGATCTCTGTCATTTTTATTTAGAAATAACATATATAAAAAGAAAAATATTATTTGGATTTTGTATTTTTAATTCTAATTTTTCGTTTAAGAAATTAATTTTATTGAAAATGTATCGTATTGGTCAAAATTATTGACATGATAAAATTGAAAATAAAAAAGTAATATTAATTTAAAAAGAAAATACGGAGGAGTTTGTGTGAACAAAACGTGATAAAAATAATTAAAAATGACCTCCAATCCTCGGCTGCCCAGTTTAACTCTTGGGATATCGATCTGGGTCATATGGCGATTCTCCACCATAATTCTCAAAGGAGCAGTGCTCGATAAGGCGGTGAAGGTGACCATTCTATATCCCAGGTATGGTAGCTAGCTAGCCTTCGTACCCTGCCAAATACCCAAAACAAAAAACAGAAAGATGTTCTCCTGCAAATACGCTAATTATCAACTTTTTTTTTTTGGGGGCGGGGGGGAATGCAGGCAGGCCGAGAAAGCCGAGGTCCCAGAGTCACATTCTTATAGTCGATCATTTCCCGGCAGTCGCTGATCAAATTTTCAACTCCAACGTCATTAACTGTGCTGTGCAGGGCATGGGAGGGACGGGCCGGGGGCCACTACACATGAGAGTAATGGCGTCTGGAATTAATTAAGACTCCATTATTACTATTATTATTAATGAGTCCATGCATGCATGATTGATTGAGTGCACCCGTATATACCCCTTCAGTGGGCGGCCGTTGCCTACTTTCTGGCTTTTAGTGACCAAATAATGGAACTGTCGTTAATAATAGAGGGATGACGGATCCATGTCAATTTTATCATCTCTAATCTATCCAACGATCGATATCTCTATATATTATTAGTTTAATAAATAAACATGCCGTGTTGTGTTGATTTCTAAACAGTCACCTGACCAACTTGCAGAAACATGTATGACTGATGAAACTAAAATACTTTTGTGTCTGACTCGGCCCGCTGTGGCGGCTAAAGAGTTGGCTGCGATGAAGATAATTGAAATCCACTGACTTAAGCATCGGAGGATCAACGAATCCCGAAGTCTCTCCTTTTAGTGCTTCTCCTTTCATATTTCAGGGATTGTAAATGATCATCTCGAATGCAGACTGAAGGATGTGGCCCAAGTATGCAAAACACGACATCAACAGTGGCGCCGTCTGTGGGATTTCGGTCATCCCATAACTAATGTGTCCTTTGCATGCCGATGACAACTCGTTTTCAGCATTCGCGGTTTGAATCGCTACAACCTGAAATCATGGAAGCCAGACTCAATGAACAAACTGAAGCGATACAAAAACTTATGGCGGACATAGAAGTTCTACGACAAGAAAATGCTGCTTTACTAAGAGATAAAGAAGAAGATGAGGCAGCACAACAGAGCCATAATTCCGAAGCCCACCCACCTCCTGATGCAACCGGGGCTAGTGAAGAACGGCGTAGGGTCAACATGCAAATCCAGATAGAAGTCGCCAAGCAAATGGGACAACCCTCAACGGTCGATCAACTCCTCACTAACGCCGAATTACCATGCAATGCTGCAATAATGGCGTTACCCATACCACCAAGATTCAAAATTCCTCAAATTGAAGCGTACGATGGGTCGAAGGACCCGCTGGAACACCTGGAAACTTTCAAAGCCCACATGACCCTCCACGGTTTCCCGAGTGAAGTGGCCTGCAGAGCTTTTCCCCTCACCTTAAGAGGGGTAGCAAGAGCGTGGTTTGGCTCTTTACGGCCGGGAACCATGGCAGCTTCAACGACCTAGCACGACTTTTCCTAAGCCAGTTTATGGCTAGCCGAACGAGACGAAGACCGACGGCATACCTTTTGACCGTCAAACAAAGGGATGACGAGAGTCTTAAATCATATCTCTCCCATTTCAACAAAGAACGTATGATGACGGATGACCAAGACGAGAAAATCACCCTAGCAGCCTTGCTAGGGAGAATATGGCCTCGAAACCCCTTCATGACAGAGATAGCTCGGAGAACCCCGGCGACCCTAAGGGAGTTTATGGACCGCGCCGACGGTTACATAAATGGGGAAGACATTCTCCAAGCATTAACATTACCAAGAAAAGATGATCTGGAAAGAGCAGACAGGAGAATGGAAGATCGACGAAATATCCCGAGCCAGGGGAATCACAAAAGAAGGCTCTATGAGATAAGGAGGAAAGGGGAGCAGGCCTGACAGGTGAAACCAAGATCTAACGTGTACACCAACCTAACAGTTGAAGGAGAAGAAAACTCGGAGAAGGAGTATGCATGGAAAGTATATTGTCCCAAATACTGTGCCTTCCACAGAAGCCAGGAACATAACACGCAGGATTGCACCTCAAGGAGAGAATTTCTGAAGAGCCCGAAACGGCTAGAAAATCGAGAAGAACAATACGGTGACCATAGGAAGAGTATCCGTTCATATCAACAAGGAAGCCGAGATCGAAGCCATGTCCCAGGAGGTTAGCGCACGCTGCGTAGGAGCCGTAGCCCGAATTGGAGAAGTCGAAACCTTGCGAGAAGGAATAGGGAAAGCTCTGACCGGGGAAGAATCGTTGACCGGGGAAGAATCACTGACCGGGATCGAAGGAGTTCATATCCGAGGAGCTCGCATGAAGAAGAGCCCCCGATATGTGAGATAAGAACCATAGCGGGAGGCTATGCTGGAGGAACTACGTCTTCGGCAAGAAGGGCCTATGCAAGGAGAGCCAGATATGGCGAAGTGTTCTCAACCTATAAATCATCGCGATATGATACACAGCCGAAGGGAGAGTACCGAATGACGTTCAGCGAGTAAGATAGGGAAGGAGTGTTGAGATCACATGACGACGCGTTAGTAATAACGGTCCAAATTGCAAACTACAGGACCAGAAGGGTCCTCATCGACAATGGCAGTTCACTGATGTCCTCTTTTGGGAAGAATTCTCTAAAATGGGAATCGCACCCGAGCGGTTACAACCGGCTCCCACCCTTCTCAGAGGCTTCACTGGTGACATGATCCAACCAATTGGAGCGATAACTCTATCCGTGCTGGTAGGAACAACTCCCAAGATATCGTCCCTTATGGTGTATTTCTTAATAGTAAAGGCCCCCACCTCGTACAACGCTATTCTCGGGCGTCCATCCTTGAACCAGATGAAAGCTGCAACGTCCACTTATCATTTGAAAATCAAATTCCCTACTCCTTTCAGAGTAGGAGAAATACGAGGCGAACAACAGACAGCAAGAGAATGCTACGTTCGGGAGATGAAGACTAAAGCGACTCCAGTACAAACCATTGATCAAGAAGAAGGCAAAATAGACTCGCCACCTCCACCGAGGCTAACGGAGATGGATAAAGAAGTAAGGGACGAAGAAACCTTGAGGCAGGCGGAGCCCAACGAACCAACAATCCTGATATCAGTAGATCCCAAAGAACCAAAAAAGACTGTGCGTATAGGATCCAGAATGACTTGCGAGCTGGCTGAAACTATGAGAGAGTTACTAACCGAGCATCGAGACGTGTTCGCTTGGAGCCATGAAGAGATGCCCAGCATTAATAGAAAGGTGATAGAACACCGCCTCAGTGTAAATCCAGGGGCAAGAAGGGTGAAACAAAAAGGTCAAAACTTCAGTGCAGAAAAGTATGTTGCAATCGCTGAAGAGGTAGAGTGGCTATTAACGGCAGGGTTCATTCGGGAAGTCCATTATCCCAAATGGCTCTCCAATGTGGTATTAACGAACGGGAAGTGGAGAATGTGTGTAGACTTCACAGATTTGAATAAAGCTTGCCCCAAAGATAGTTTTCCCCTCCCAAGGATAGATTTGATAGTAGATTCAACAGTGAGGCATACTTTGCTCAGCTTTATGGATGCATACTCTGGATACAATCAAATCAGAATGAGTCCTGACGACGAAGAGAAAACAGCCTTCATCAAGGATCGAGGACTCTACTGCTACAAAGTAATGCCGTTCGGCCTCGAAAACGCGGGTGCAACATATCAGCGGCTCGTCAATCGAATGTTTCAAAATCAAATCGGGAGGAACAGGGAGGTATACGTAGATGACCTCCTAGTCGAGAGCAAGAAAGCAGAACAACATTTTGACGATTTCCGCGAAGCATTCACAGTCTTAAGAAAGTATAACATGAAGCTCAACCCTGAGAAATGTGTTTTTGGAGTCGAGTCGGGGAAGTTCTTGGGGTTCATGGTTTTGGAACGAGGAATCGAAGCTAATCCCAAGAAAGTCAAAGCTATAATAGAAATACAACCACCTCGCACAATCAACGAAGTTCAGAAACTGGCAGGAAGGATAGCCGCCCTAAGCAGCTTCATAGCAAAATCAATGGATCGAAGTCACCCCTTCTTCAAAGTCTTACGAAAAGCGCAGGAGTGGAATGAAGAATGCAGCAAAGCCTTTGGTGAATTAAAAGAATACCTTTCCCATCCACCGTTACTCAGCCAGACTACGCCGGGGGAAGATTTAACTGTTTACCTAGCCGTGTCCCAGCATACGGTATTTGCCGCTCTGATTCGCGAGGAGAATGAAGTCCAACGTCTCGTTTATTACATAAGTAAAGCCTTTCGAGGAGCAGAAGCCAGGTATCCCCGAATCGAAATGCTGGCGTTTGCCTTAGTAATCGCTGCTAGGCGCTTAAGGCCTTATTTTCAAGCTCATCCCGTAAAAGTACGGACGGATGCCCCCTGAGAAAGGTGTTGCAGAAACTTGATGTATCCGGCCGAATGACTAAATGGACTATTGAGTTAAGTGAGTTCGAGATCGAGTATCGCCCGCGTACTGCGATCAAGGGACAGATCTTGGCGGACTTCGTGGTTGAATTTTCAAGCTTCCCGAAAGAAATAGTTACCTTACCTCCGGGCAGGCCTTGGCAGGTTTATGTTGATGGTTTCTCCTACCGAACTGGAGGAGGAGCAGGAATACATATTGTAACAGAGTCTGGGGAACAGCTCGACTATGCAGTCAAGCTGGGGTTCAAAGTCACCAACAACGAAGTTGAGTATGAGGCACTTTTGTTAGGATTAACGATTGCCAGATCGCTGGGCGCAACGAAGGTAGAAGTAAAAGCAGATTCCCAGATAGTAGTGGGCCAAGTGAACGGGCAGTACCTTACAAAAGGAGAAAATCTAAAGAGATATCTTCAAAGAGTAGGAAAAGAACGGGATCTCTTCCAATTCTCTTCCATTCACCAAATTCTGCGAGGAGAGAACGAGGAAGCAGACCGGTTAGCCAAAGTTGCTTCAGGACAAGGGGAAGTTCCACTTCCCGATCACGTAATAATTCTGACAGTTGATATGGCTGCAGTAGGAATCCGATTATCTACAATAGAAGTTATCCAACCTCCGAAATGGGCGACGGATATCCGAAAATTCCTCCAAGAGGGAGTCCTTCCAGAAGACCGAGAGGAGGCCAGAAGAGTAACAAATCAAGCGGCTCAGTTTACCTTGGTAGAAGGAACCCTATACAAGAGAGGGTACGCTAAGCCTCTGCTACGATGTGTTTCCTCTGAGCAAGCCCAAGAAATCTTAGCCGAAGTACATGAAAGAATTTGTGGGAATCATTCTGACGGAAGAACGTTAGCAACACGGGTGACCCGGGCGGGGTATTACTGGCCAAATTCTCACAAAGACGTGGATGAATTCGCCAAAAAGTGTCTAAAGTGCCAACAATACGCCCCAATCCTGTGATGTCCCCCTGAGAAATTAACCTCAGTTACTTCCCCACAGCCCTTCGCCCAGTGGGGACTAGATCTCGTTGGTCCACTGCCTATAGGCAAGGGATGAGTAAAGTTCGTGGTGGTCGCAGTTGATTATTTCACAAAATGGGCAGAAGCGGAAGCATTGGCCACAATCATAGCTCGGGCAATTACCAATTTCTTGTGGAAATCCATAATCTGCCGTTTCGGAATTCCCGAAAGCTTCATAACGGACAATGGAAAGCAGTTTGACTGCTCACATTATCGGGACTGGTGTGCAGAACTTAAGATCAAGACAAAATACTCATCTCCTAGGCACCCCCAAGCCAACAGACAGGTAGAAGCCACCAACAAGACAATACTTAACATTTTAAAGAAAAGGCTTGGAAACCAAAAGGGGGAATGGGCTGAAGAACTTCCCAGTACACTGTGGGCATATCGTACATCAGTAAGAACCCCGACCGAAGAAACTTTGTTGCCCCTGGTTTATGGGACGGAAGCTATGATTTCGGCCGAAGTAGCAGTGCCAACATACCGTGTACAACATTTTGACTCGAATAGCAATGATGAAAGGCTAAAGGAGAATTTAGATTTCTTGGAAGGAAGGAGATCAGAAGCAGTAATCCGGATCGCGGCAAACAAGCGAAGGGTCGAGCGGTACTTCAACAAACGGATCCGGGCTCGTAACTTCAAAATAGGGGATATGGTTGTAAAACAAACTGGAGTCACCACACAGAGTGGAGGAAAGGTAGGTCCTAAATGGGAAGGACCCTATATCGTGGCATCAACCGGAAGGCCTAGTTCCTATAGATTAAAAGATCACGAGGGACTAGAGCTACCCCACCCATGGAACGCCGAGAGGTTAAAGAAGTACTTTGTGTAAAAATGAAGCAGATCAGAAACTCACTAGTTTGTAAAAATTACTACTTGAAATGAGAATTATGAAAAACTAACTTCCAAGTATTGCTTTCATGTGTATTATCGAACAGGTCGAAAAAAAAAAACATGTGCAAACTACGGAAACAAACAATCAAGAACTGCCTGACTCTCAAACGCATCTTGTAGAACCGAACGCGTTGGCCCCTGTCAGCCCACGAAGTCATAAGCAAGGGTACCGAGCCGTCGCTCGGCCCGCTGTCTATTCTCAACGCACGTCTCCAGTAGTCCTGGGACCTCACCGAGCGGGTCGCCGTGCTCCCACGGGACTCCACTGAGCGTGTCGCCAAGCAAACTACTGGGACTCTGTCGAGTTTCGTGCTATGGTGCAGAACTGAACGCGTTGACCTCTGCCAGCCCACGAAGTCATAAGCACGGGTATCGAGCCGTTGCTCGGCCCGCTGGCTATTCTCAACGCACGTCTCCAGTAGTCCTGGGACCTCACCGAGCGGGTCGCCGTGCTCCCAAGGGACTCCACTGAGCGTGTCGCCAAGCAAACTACTGGGACTCTGCCGAGCTTCGTACCAACTCATCCGGATGCAAAGATAAAAACGACTATTGAAAGAAAAACATATAAGTTGAACTGCTTGTTATTATGTAAACAAAGGGTTACAGGACAAAATTTACATCTTGAAACAGTAAAGCGTCAGGGAAAAACCCTAAAAGTAAAGGACCAAGTTATGCTCAACTACAAACAAGGCGAGATCCTGGCTGAAGTGGAGTGTGGGAAGTCTAGGATCTGTCTAAAGCAGAATCGCCTAAACAGACCAAGCCTCCACCCGGAAGATCCCTTTCCCCTCCCAACGGAACACGGGAGGATCAGGAAAATCGGCGTCCAATGGAACCCCAATCAACGCCTGAGCGCTGATTGAGGTTCAAGATCAACAAAGGAAAACACAGGAGGGAAGGAGCTGATTCCAGGGAGTTGATCTCCACAGTGGACCAGCTTACGACCCAAAGCCACCCCTGGTCCCTCTGTTGCACCATCCTCTTATCTTCACCGAAGACCAGAACCCGGAGGCAGAGAGTTTCGGTCTCTCTGCTTAGGAGGTTAACCTCCGTAAGCAAAGAGTCAAAGTCAAGTGAGGCGAGATAAGCAAAAAGGCAAGGACAAGCTGAAGCATAATACGTTGTTCCATTCTCCCAGAATCGAGAATCCATCTAAAGTTAGAATCGAAAAAGAAGTATCCCATCCAAGATTACCAGAAAAGTAAGGGGTGAAGGAAACATGACTCCTCAAGCCCGCATTTATAATAGGAGAAACTTCTGAGGGTCATGACCTCCTATGTCATCCTGACCGAACACGCCATTCTTAGATTTCCCCTAGTCGACCACGTATTCTTAGTACAGACAAATAAGTAAGCACACAACGAATAGAAAGGTGAAACGTGACTAAAGTAGCCTTAAAACGGGCCGACAGTTTACCTACATAGTACAAGTACATGAAGACCGGTCAACTCTGGGAAATCGTACGGTCTGCCACACTTCGAATTTTAATCAACAAAAACTCAAGGTACAAACGATTGCAATAGTCAAGGTATTCAAATTCGATCTTCGTTCAGTACACATACAGCACAATGATGACAGCAGAATAAAAATATACAAAATTTATGTTAAATTACAATTATGGGGCTTTCTTATGTGAGGGGAGAGGCAGATTGTCAACACTCCAACCGAGCATCTCCTCATAGGTGGGCCTGCCCGGCTTAAAGGTTCTAAGATCTAAAGATCGGAGATCTAGCCCGGGAGATTCAAGCATCAATTCCTTAAGACGCTCGAGCCCCTCTTTATACCCAAACATCCAGGACTGATCGCGCAAGGTAGAGGCTCTCTCGAGTTGGGAAGAAGCAAGGTTTTCTTTTTTCAAGCTTCAGCTAAGGAACGTTGTAGTCGAAGAATGTTGTTCCTAGTGGAAATCCTCATCTTTTCGACGTCCCTGTTCTGAGCCATGAAGTGTTTATATAGGGCCTGCCGAACGTTGATGGCCTTTCTCCTTTCTTGAGACACTTTTTCAAAGGACTCATTGTTTTGCCGAAGCTGTTCTTGGAGGGATTCTATCTCGCACTCTAACCTTTCAGTTTCGGCCCGGGCTCTTATCCCCTCGGAGAAGAGAAGATTGGAGTCTGCCCGTAGACCCTCGAGTTCTTTCTAAGCGGATTCTAGTTCCTCGGTCAAGGAGGATACCTGCCTCTTAATCCATTCTCCTTCCAAACTCTGCAGTTTTGACTCCTTATCCTTAAGCTCGAGGTCGAGAGCCATAACTACAATTCTGCGTGCCAGTTTCTCGGTCTCCTTCTGCTGAACGCTGAGTCGCTCGATGAGGAAAGCATTCATGTTTGCCAAGGTTGTATTCCTCACCTCGGTCGCCCGGAGATCAACCTCTAGCTTCCCCTCCCGAAAAAGCAATAATCCATTCAGGAGCCTCTGATTTTTCAACTCGTTCTCCAAAGTTTCCCTTTCTCGGGAAACCATGTCAGCTAGTTGATCGGCAGCCTGGAAAATCCACGAAGAATCAGACTCCTCAATAAAATACAAAGACAGTGATGATAAAATAATATACTGACCTGGGCAAACAAGGGTTTGAACTTCCGGGCCTGAGCCTCGAAAGCCTCGGAACGAGTCCTTTGGCGACTCGAATCCCCTTCTGGCCCGGCAGCAGAGGGCTCCTCCTCCTCTGGAGGTAACAACAATAGACTCGGGCGAGAGGATGATGCCCGGCCACTTTCCTGCTCGGCAAAAACAGCGGCAGTAATCTCCTGTTGAAGGAAGAATGGAAGACTCGCTAGTTCCTCGGTTGAAGGCGGATCTCCATCATGAATGATCCCCGGGCCAGGCAAGTCATTTACATGACTAATAATATCCTCCGCCACGACCGATGACCCACTGCCGCTCAGTGGGAAAGAAGGTTCCTCCAACAAGGTCGGGGACACCTAAAACCGAATGGTAACAGTAAAATAAATAAATAAAAAAAGAGTGAAGGAAGGAAGGAGAGAAGAAAGAAAGGAAAATTTACCCCCAAAGGATGAGAGTCCGGAGCAAGCTCTGCGGACGAAGAAGGAAACAAGCCCAAAGTCGAGCCAGGTCCTCGGGGCAAAGACTCTCAAGAACGAGTTGTTTTGAGAGCCCAGAAGTAGAAGGGACCTCAACAGCAACGGGAGGGGAGACCGGTCCTGGAATCTACCCCACTAAGGGAACTTCGATTCCAGCCGGCTCTTCCGCAGGTAAAGTCTGACCTAGGCCAGGTCTTGCCTCCTTTTGAAGTAAAACCTCCTCAAAAGAAGGGAAGCTTAATTGGGACGAATCAAAACCCCGAGGAATCGGGTGGTCAAAAACCGAGGAGAAGAGGAAGTCGACGTCTATGTCTGCTTCCTCTTCCACAGGGAAGCCTAAAAAGAAGTAGAGCAAACTTCGTCATTTACTACTCCAACTAGAAAAAGAGAAAGAAAAAGGAAAACACTGTTGGATAGACTGGACAAACCTCTTGACGGGGCGGACAAAGAGGGGCCAGAAGTGGCTTGTGCCACCTTAACCCCTTCGGTACTTTGTGAAGACCCCTTAACCCGGGTTGCCCCAGTTGGGGATCCCCCAAACCAGACCGTTCGGCCTTATTTTTCTTGGCGGGAGGACGAGAAGTGCCCTCTAAGTTTACCTGCCCGGGACCCCTTTTTTGCTCGGGAAGGGTGCGCGGCGCGATAAGTTGAGGAGGGGTTCTCGAAACGCCCTCGGTAGGAATGGCTCCGGAGGAGGACGAAGCCTTCCCCTCAACACTGGGTCGCTTGGTCCGACCAATCTCAGTGGGGGAAGGGTGGTCGGCTAAGAAATCCCGACCCAATACATGGTTGCAAGGGGGGAGGACTAGATATAGTTGAATGTAGTCGTCGTTCAGTTTCGGCCAGAGAGGGATGGGCCACCACCCAAGATATGACTACTGAAACCCTAGATCTCTCCCTCTTTGATAAATCAATAGAGAAAGATCTAGAGTTAGGAACCTTCCCCCAGACTGATCGGACGGGAAACTCTTTATACTCTTCTTCTTCCTTTGGGCGTTCCCACCCGGATCCCCTAATAAAGAAGAAGTGTCGAAACCACTCCTTCGGAGATGAGTACTTCTTCTCCAAATAAGCAAAGCATCTGTCCGCGGAAGGAGATTGAAAGCTACAGAGGTTACCGTTGAGACGGTTGATCTGGTAAACAGAAAAGAACTCCCGAGCCGTAAGGTCAGGATAGTTGTCTCGACCAGTCAAGGCAATACGAAATGCCACACAACTGGCCAGAACCAAACACCAAGCATTTGGGTGAAGTTGGGTCAGTGCGAGTTGCAGAAAATCCAGAATGTAGTGAACAGGGCGACATATGGGTAAGCGTAACCCAATGTCAAACATTTGTGGAAAGAGAGCCACCAGTGGAGCCAAACCATCTTCATCCACCAGTGTAGCACGGGGAGGAGGAACTTCGATGGTAGTCTCGTCGGGGAGGGGATAAGCTCTGCAAAAACTTTGTAGGTCCGTCTTGGACATGCTCGATCTCCAACCCCTCCCAGCGAAGTAGTTGTATCGAGGATTAGTTTCGCCAGGCAAAGCCATTGGAATGTTGTGAGGGGAGAGAAAATGGCAAGGGTTTTAGCTTGAGGACGGAAAGGAAGACGAAGGCAGAGAGGAAGACGAAGACGAAAGAAAAGGCGGAAAGAAAGAAATGAAAGAGGAAGCAGGAATAAATACTGAATGATATGAATGCGAAATACGAAGCGGCGTCTGGAACCCAAAAAGGCGCAACAACGTTTGATCTGCCCTCTTCCCGCGTACACGAAATAAAATCAAATCCTCATTAATGAAAGCAGCACTAATCATTAACTGGATAAAATAAAATTTCTAGCCCATACATGTGCTAAAAATTAGCGGGGTACTGTGGGGGGAGAAAAATACCATGAATAAGGGCCCAACAAGTAAGGCCCAATGCCAAACCAAATAGGCCTAAGTCCAGGAACAGTTATCAGTACCTAAGGAGGCCCAAGACCCTGACTAATTTGTTCATAGAGCAATATTGATAGCAGGTCAGGGTAAAGTGTGACAAGACATGTTAACCCTGCGGTGATGGGAGATTAAGCCACTTAAGTACGGTTAAGCTAAAATGGCTGCTGCATTTAATGTTTGCTCGACAGAAAGAACGCCACATTAAATATGACCCGAAAGGAGGGCGGCTAAACATTTAAAGCAATTCAGGGAAAACAGCCAATCACCTTAAGGCACGTGATACCGAATGGCCCGCGGGGACTACAAGTACGAGCTGGCCCGATAAAACGTGTCAGGTTAATTGGCTCGGTATCAGGGATATTTAAGAAGTCTGATCTCCTACGAATGTGGAGCACCATAATACGAAGGACCCGGCTAACTCCTATAAATAGAGAAGTCAACATCAAGAAACAGGTAATCTCTGATTTATCATATAGTAATCTTCTTCTTCTTACATTGAAATCCACTGACTTAAGCATTGGAAGATCAACGGACCCCGAGGTCCCCCCTTCCAGCGCTTGTCCTTTCATGTTTCAAGGATTGTAAATGGTCATCTTGAATGCAGACTGAAAGATGTGGCCCAAGTATGCAAAACACGACATCAACAGTGTGCTTACGGAAGCAAGCAGTGTTGTAGTCCATTTATTCGCAAAAAATGCAATATCATTCTCATCTTTAAAAAGAAATTATTCAAATTATTGTCTGAACTTGAGAATTTTAAATATAATAGATATAAACATATAAAGTGAGCCATACATTATTCATTATTATTCATACAAATATTTTGCACAGCATTAAATGAAA
This sequence comes from Pterocarya stenoptera, assembly GCA_003123785.1. Taxonomy (NCBI): domain Eukaryota; kingdom Viridiplantae; phylum Streptophyta; class Magnoliopsida; order Fagales; family Juglandaceae; genus Pterocarya; species Pterocarya stenoptera. Next base: position 6,375 of record QEOT01005596.1, on the reverse strand, counting down.
CATAAATAATGTTGTAGGCTTCATTTTATATGTTTTGCTTTCTTCTACCTTTTTTGACAACCCAACAAAGTACTTCATTCATATAATCAAACATTACAAGATTCAAGTACATTGACATAGACATCTCAAGAGTAACATGAAAGATTAATATAAAATACATAATAGATAGAAGAGGAAATAATAAATTGCATACCTCTTGCCATGGTGATTCAATAACGAGCAAGACCCTAAAAGAAAACCCACTTAAGAGAAAAAAATATTTGAGTAAAAGAGAATCTTCTAGCCTATGCCTTTTGATTATCGTACTGATGGTGTACACATGCCCTTTATTTATAGGCTAGGCTAGGAACCCTCTAACAAAGTTAGACTTGACTATTCCTCTTATCAAGGAATAGGATAGGGCTTATTCATTACTAGCTATTCAAAATGAAACTCTTTACACCCAAGTTTAATTTAAATTAAATTAAAATTCTTAACAGATAAAATCTAAACAAACTTGATAGGCAAAATGGTCACTCTAAATAGAACTTTAACATTCTCTCTTTTGACCCTTATGTCACACAAATATGGCCAAACATTATTTATTTCAACTAGTTATAGAACACTCTCACTCAGATAAAGAATATCATACACGAATCATGGTGGTAAAGCCTTTATAAAGTCAAGTCATCTCTTCCATCTATCACATGTACAATACCCCTTAAATAAGTACCATATGAGCAAATGATTATATGAATGAACTTCCAATAAGTCATTCGGGTCCTACTTTACATTATCTTTATGGATAAAAAATAATATGCACAAAACAACTTTATTCTCCAAAATAAATATTGTATGTCTATAGACCAAATAAAGAGAAACTAAACATAAAATAAGTTGACACGTCTCATATTGTCTACATGACCCTTGAACTGCAGTACCAGTAAGCCTTTGGTCATGGGATCTACAATCATCAACTCAGTACTTATGTGCTCAATACACACCTCGTTCTTCTTAATGCTCTCTTTAACACTGAGGTACTTAATGTCGATATGCTTACTTCTGCTACTACTTTTATTTTTTTTGGAGAAGAAAACTGTAGCAGTACTATCATAGAAGATCTTTAGTGGCCTTTCTACTAAATCAACAATCTTAAGACCACTGAGGAAATTCCTCAACCATAATGCCTGTGTAGTAGCTTCATAGCATGCTATAAACGCTGCCTCTATAGTAGACGTAGCAACAATAGTTTGCTTACAACTCCTCCAGGATATAGCACCCCCAGCAAGTAGAAAAATATATCATGAAGTAGATTTTCTAGTGTCTACACATCCGGCAAAATCCAAGTCTGAATAACCAACCACCTCTAACCGGTCGGTGTGTTTGTAGGTCAATCTATAATCTTTGGTTCCTTGTAAATACCGTAGAATTTTCTTTGCAGTTTTCCAATGACCCAATCCTGGGTCAATAATCCCACTGTGAAGCCAATGTCAGGTTCAGCGCAGACATGTGCCTACATTAGGCTTCCTCCTGCAAATGCATACGGTATTCCTTTCATCTGCTCCTGCTCCAATGCATTTTGAGAGTATTGGATTTTACTAAATGCATCCCCTTTGACAATAAGTGCCACCGAAGCCATACAGCTCTTCATATTGAATCTTTCCAAAACCTTTTCAATGTAGGCCCTTTGGGACAATCCCAAAATTTTTTGTTCTTTGTCTATGTGAATCTTTATGCCAATGACATAAGAGGTTTCACCTAAATCCTTCATTTCAAAATTTTGAGAAAGAAACTGCTTGGTGTAGTAAAGCAAGCATAAATCACTACTTGCAAACAAAATATCATCTACATTTAGGACTAAGAAAATGAATTTACTTCCACTGATCTTAAGGTATATGCACTGATCAACAATATTTCCAATAAATCCAAATGAGTTAATAACCTTGTGAAACTTTATATACCACTGGGGGGAGGCCTGTTTAAGTCCATATATGGATTTCTTTAATTTGCAAACTCTTTGACTGTTTTCTTTAAAACCCTCAAGTTGTAACATATATACCTCATCTTCAAGATCTCCATTTAATAATGTCGTTTTCACATTTATTTGATGTCACTCTAGATCAAAATGAGCTACTAATGCCGTGACTATTTTGAATGAATCCTTCTTAGAAACTGGAGAGAAGGTTTCATGGTGGTCAATGCCTTCCTTTTGAGTAAATCTTTTAACTACAAGTCTAGCTTTACGTCGTTCAACATTATCAGAAGCATCCCTTTTGGTTTTATAAACCCATTTGCAGCCAATGGCTGCTACTCTATCAGGTAAGTCAACGAGATCTCAGACTTTATTTTTAGTCATGCATTTCATCTCATCTTTCATGGCATCATACCAAGATATGGAATTATCTTTACTCATGGCCTCTAAAAACGAGTTTGGATCTTCCTTAGATCCAACATCAAGGTCAGATTCTTGAAAGTAAACCATATAGTCATTAGAAATTGTCGGTCTTCTTATTCTTGAGGATCTCCTTAATACTACATCCTCTGTAGTTTGTAAACTAAGAGTAGGTTCTGCTTGAACTTGTTCTTCATAATTAGATTGTTTTGGAAATGATTGTTGTTCAGAGTAATCAATTTGATCTTCTCTTAGCATAATTATACGTCATTCATATGAAGGAGTTTTAGTATGCTTTTGTGCTTCCTTAAATTGTAACTTACGAGGATAAGCACTTCCACTAGGTTCAGCATCTTGCAGGAATTTGGCATTTCTGCTTTTAACAATTCTAGGAATATTTGAAGGACAATAAAATTTGAAACCTTTGGAGTTTACTGGATAACCAATGAAAAAAACACTTATTGTTCTTGGGTCTAATTTCTTTATGTGAGGATTATAAATCCTCACTTCAATAGGAGAACCCCATACGTGTAAATGACTCAAACTTGATTTTTGTCTAGTCCATAACTCAAAAAGTGTCTTAGAGACAATCTTGGATGGAACTCTGTTCAAGACATACACAACGGTTTTCAAGGCTTCACTCCACAAGAATAATGGCAGTTCAGAACTATTAATCATGCTTCTTACCATGTCCATAAGCGTGCGATTCCTCCTTTCAGCTACACCGTTTTGTTTCAGTGTGCCGGGCATTGTGTATTGTGCAATAATGCCCTATTCTTTGAGGAAGTTTGCAAATGGACCCATCATTTGTCTATTTTCTGTGTATTTACCATAATACTCACCTCCCCTATCAGATCTTACGATCTTGATTTTATTTTCCTTTTGTTTCTCTACTTCAAATTTATAGGTTTTGAAAGCATCTAATGCCTCAACCTTTTCATTTAGAAGGTAGAGATACATATACCTTGTGTGGTCATCAATGAATTAGATAAGATATATCTGACCATTTAGGCAGGGAGTAGGAAAAGGTCCACATATATCAGTGTGTATAATTTCTAAAATACTCAAACTCCACGTGGCACATTTAATGGTTTTGCTGGTCTGCTTTCCCTTTAAACAGTCCACACAAGTCCTAAAGTTAGTAAAATCAAGAATTCGTAAGACTCCATCATTCACCAACCTTTTAATTCTCTCTATGGAGATATGCCCCAATCTCCTATGCCACAACATATATGAGTTCTCATTTATGATGTTCTGCTTTATACCAACATCAATATGCAAGGATAAATAAGTATTCTCAAAATTGAGATCTAACTCAAATTTAAATAAACTATCAACTTTTATTCCACCACCAATGTAAATATTATTCTTAAAAATGCTAAGTAGAATTAACAAATCTAAACTCAAAGTTAATCTCAGTCAACTTTGAAACTGAAACCAAACTTATGGAAAATTTAGGAATAAAAAATACATTTTCAAGATATAAAACAAAACCAATTTTTAAAAATAATTTAAAGATCCCAGCAGCCTCCACTTGTGAACGCATCTTGTTTTCTAAATAGACATATTGTTCACTTGGTTTCGGCTTCCTTGTTTTGAGAAATCTCTGCATGGTCTTAACAATATAGATTGTAGAACCAGAATCAATCCACCATGTGTTCGAGGAGCTTCTACAAAAAATTATTCATGACACACTGGAGATAGGAGATTACCTTTTTTTTCGAGCCATCTTTTAAACTCTTGACAATCCTTCTTCATATGCCATTTCTTTTTGTAGAAGAAACAATAATCCTTATTGTCATTTTCCTTAAATGACACATTTTGCTTGTGCAGTTTGGCATCCTTACCTTTCTTGGTCTTTCTATTAGTATGAGTGGTCACAGGAACACTTTCCGGCCTCTCATTTCTCAATCACTCATCTTTTTGAACACACATGGTCAATAATTCATTAACTGAAAATTCATCCTTATGTGTGTTGTAAAATATTGTGAAATGACTATATTCAGAAGGGAGAGAATTCAGAATGAAATGTACCAAGAATGACTCAGAGATCTCCATCTTTAGGGACTTAAGTTAAGCTGCCATGTCCCTCATCTGCATAATGTGCTCACACACACTTTTAGTACTATCAAAAGTCTTATTTGATAGTTTCTTTATTAGGGTGCCAGCTAAAGCCTTGTTAGAGCGAATGAATTGTTCCTCAACAGCATTCAAGAATGCTTTAGCCTTATCAGTTTCAAGGATAGAATCTAGAATGCTCTTGTTGATGTTTCATGAACAACAAACATAAGCAATTAGATCACTCCCACCGTTCATTTTTAGAAATCTGTGCTGGTGTACTTGATTCCATGTGGGCGGGTGGTTCGTTCACATGGAGCGCCACATCAAGCTCTAAGCACCCCAATTTCAAAAGAATATTTTCTTTCCAGTCAGAGAAATTATCAACATTTAGCATCAAAATACAAATAACATCATCAAAAGGTGAAATGAGAAATGTTAAAGCTGCAATAACCAAGAAACACTTTAATGCTATGAATTTTGATTTTATTTAAATCAACCAATGTCAATTTAACCAATAGTAAATTGTAACCAACTATAAATAGAGGTTACATCACACAAAAATTTACTAAATATCTAAATAATAAGACTATAATAATTCAATGTTAATGAATAAATTCTCCATACTTTTGGGCGTAGGAAAATCTACCACCAACACGAAACCATCTATCTTATTCTAATTAAACCACAAAATAATAACCTCCCTTTGGGACCAGGTCACTAAAATAATAATTTAATCACAACAGAAATGCTAATATATTTATGAAGTTGAAACTTTATATGATTATCATTATAAATTGGGATGCTTTGGCTACTCCCAAAATACTCCAATAATCAACCTTATATGATTATTTTTTCAATAAATAAGGATGCTTTGGCTACTCCCAAAATACTTGAAATAATCATAACCTCTAGTATCTTACCATAGAAAAAACAATATATATTGATCCACCCAAAAATTAATACAAAGAACAAACAATTCAATAATAAGCCCAGGAATAAAATCCTTTTCTTTTTTGAAAATAATAAAATATTATTTAAAAAGTAACATTTTATTCCTACAAATTGGGCTGGTCAAAATTGTTGTGTGGATCAATACTACATAGCCAATTCCGAAAGCTGACCTTTATAGGGTGCATTTTAATTGAGAAGAAAAAAAGAAAAAAATGATAAGATCGAAAGGTCTAATAAGGGCAAATCTGTTAAAAGCCGAAGGCCTAATAAGGCCAAGAAAGTTTAAAAGGCCGAAAGGCCTAAAACTCGTTAAAGGCCGAAAAGGCCTAATAAGTTCTACTAAATAAGTTCTCAATCTCCTTAGACTGTAGATAATTCCATTATTTAGGAGCAAGTACTTTCTTCTCTATTTTAATGTTTTATTTTATAACTTATATGCAAAAATCTGACGATTAGATTTACATTTTATTTGTTGATTATATTATTATATAGCTAATGTTTTTTGGATATATTCAATGTTTGTCATGTATTTAATAACGCTTGTCATATTTATAGATGGACTGAAAAAAATCCTAAAGCGAAAACTCTGTCCTTATCTTATACTTCGAAATGTAGACTTCAAAAAATATATATATATATTATTCAAATACTTCTTTTATCGTATACCATTCACGTTATTTAATTTAAGAAAAAATTTATGTATAAGCCTACACATCACACACCATAATTTTTTTTATTTGTTTCTCTTATTAAATGTGTATTATATGGATGATGAATAAAAAAATATAAATATTTCAAGAAGACTAAAATAAAAAAAATTAAAAAAAAATTAAAAAAAATAAAAAACAATTTGGTGTGTGGTGTGTAGGCTTATGCATAGCAATGCTCTTAATTTAAAATGACGTATTTCAGATTGAGAAGGACAAAACAAGTGTGATTATGAAAACGGTACCGTATCGACGTCAAGACGCCCATTTTCTGATAGAAAACAA
>QEOT01005594.1:171338-211562 GCA_003123785.1 Pterocarya stenoptera | reverse complement strand
ATGGACAAGGAATGAATTTGAGATCTCAATCTCTAAAGAGTTTAGTTGGGTTGCAATATCCCTCATTTCCATTATGTGCTCATGCACGCTTTTGGATTTGCCATGCTTCATAACTGATAATTTGTTCATTAGAGTGCTAGGCTATGCCTTATCAAAACTAACAAATTGCTCTTCAATAGCCTTTATGTAGTCCTTGACTTTATCACACTCTGGGATTGAACCTCTAATGCTCTTACTCACATATGACTTGATGAGCATTAGATTTAATTGGTTAGACCGCTCCCACTGTTCATAGGTATTCTTATCTACCAATGAACTTGATTCAGTGGGTATAGGTGGTTCATCCATACAAAGTGCCAAGTCCAAGTCCGTGCACCCTAATATTAAAAGAACATTTTCTTTCCAGTCTGAAAAATTATCCTCATTCAGAATTGGAATATTAGAAAATTTACTATTTAAAAAATAAATCATAGTAGCTGCAATAACATAACTAAGAACATATATCAATGCTTTGAATCAAACAATAACTATAGTTTGAATCACCCAATGTCTAAATCAAAAAATAAATCTAAATCTAATTCAAAAAAATTTCTCCCAATTAATCACAATAAATCTGGCCCATGGGAAAAAAATCTGGTGCCCAATGTTCAGTCAAACACATGGGTATTTATTTATCACGTGGGTCAAAGCCACCTTTTTAAATAAAACAAACACATTGGTCCATATTAGTCACCATTTTGTTAAAAAAAATGAAGAAGCGGTTAAAAAGTTAATCACATTTCCGAAAGTGCAAATCCCTGGCCCATGGGAAAAGAATTAACAATTCGTACAATCTAAAATTGAGCCGTTGAACATGGCAATTGCAACACAGTTTATCATATTCTGCACGTTGCACGCGCATGAGGCGCAATTGGGCTTGGTAACAAGCAAGAAAATTCATCCCTAACCTTTAGTCGAGTCTGCAATTCAGACCCTGATCCTAATCTGGGTCGAAACGAGAAATTTTTTTTTTTCGTTTTTCTTTAAGAAAATCTCAGATCATCACAAATGAAAAAAATTTAATCTATGAGTTTAAAAATATGTGGACACTCAAAATAACAGATCAAGTGTTGAACATAAACTCAATTTAAAGAAGTTTGAACGTAAACCCAAAATGTAAACCCAATCTTAGCCATCAACAAATTCACAAAAGTCTTTGATTTACAAAGTTGAAACATTTCAGATTAAAGGAGTATAAACTCAAATCGAAACAAACAATGATGAATAAAAAATCTTTGGGTAAAGAAAAAAAAAACGAAGATGAACTCTAACATGTATTTCGATATGTGTTTTTCCGCATATGCCCAAACTTTTTTAAATCACAAAAATGAACTCTAACAAGTCACAGAACAAAATAAACACAGATGTCCAAACAAGTATTTCAACAAATAACTCACATAAAAATCGGAATCCAAACTAAACAACATGGCACAAGAGTTTGCTATGATATCCCTATTTTGTAAGATTTGGGAGAAAATCTAATAATAATGAATTGTTAGAATACTAACATCTAACCATCGTTGATCAAGTATTTAAAGGAATCGATTGTTTTTTAATTATGAACCCTCACATGAATTTCTATATGGAGAGTATTGGGTAGAGGTTTTCAACCTATATTTCTTTATGTTAATCAATGTGACTGATAGAGAATCACAAACCTTTATATATAGATATACCAAGACCCTTATCTACTGTTTTCTAACTTCCTTCCATCAAGGAATGTAACTATTGATTTTTAAATAAGTAGTATCTTTATTTTAATTACCCAAAGTTTTTAATATAAATATAAAACTATTAAAATAAATACATATAATATATTTGAAAGGATGTGGCACGTGAGCTACCTTTAAGTCTCCTACAAGGAGACGTATTTTTTCGTAGAGGTGAGTAGTAGACTTATTCCCAATCATAAATTAATGTGATTTTATACTAAATATTAAATCTATTTTATAATAAAAATATTTATAAATTTATTTTATGAAATCTTGAAATATTTATCTAAAAAATATATCTTCAATACTGAGTTGTGAATAAAATTTTTAAATTTAAAAAACAAGCATAATTAATTTATGCAATTTTTTTGAAAAACTGAGTTGGTTCTACTTTTTATCTCAAACGCGTACGGACTCTTCTCTTCTCTATGAGAAGAGTTTAATGCACGACAAACATCACTTTATTTATTTATTTATTTATTTATTTATTTATTTAGTTTTTGAAAAAACATAATGATTAAGATGGTGGCTCGTGGGTCAAGCACGTCATCCAATTTCTTTTTTTTTTTTTTTTCAAATATGGAAGTTGCATTAGCAGCATTACATTTATTTTCTTTATAATTTTTTAAGAAAATTCACTGTATAAAATTAAAAGAAAATCTCTAAAAGCGATTATTTTTGTGCACTCTTGCGAACGAAATGAGCTGGCTGGCAATAATAAAAAATGAAGAGATTTTTTATTCATTATCTCTATACATTATATATTATATTTATTTTTATTTTTTTAAAATCTTTTTTTAGTTTTATTCTTTCTAAACTAATTGAGTTCTTCTACTCATCATCCATATACCATATATTTGGTAAGAGAAAAAAAATAAAAAAATTATGTATAGTACGTAGGGCTGTAAAATGAACAGGCTACTCGACAGGCAGCTCGAATTCGACTCGAGTAAACTCGAATTCGACTCGAATCGAATATTAAATGAGCCGTTCGTAAACATAGAATTAGGCCCGATTATTAAACGATACAAACTCGTATAAAGCTCGACCGGCTCGATTAATGTTCGTGAACAAACTCGTATAAAACTCGGCTCGACTCGTGAGCTCGACTCGTATATATTTATACATCTATATAATAATATATATATATAATAGCCAAAATTTATATATATAATTTATAATATAATATTTATTCTCAAGTGTATAGACTTGTCACTTAGTCTTCTAGACTTATAGTCTATTAATCCACTACATATACTATATATAAATTTATAATATTAACTTATAGTCTTATAGAACTATAAGTTATGATGAAAATATGAGTCCAATAAATATATAACATTATAAATTTACAAATTACACCATATGGTCCATATTATATATATATTCATATTAGTATATGTATATGTATGTTAGAAAGTTGGTATATTGATATTAGTAATAGTATATGTATGTTAATATGTTAGTGGTGTTAGAAACTTAGAAACATGGTGGACCGGTGGTGTTAGAAAGATAATACATTCATATACTATTACTAATGTATGGTGGTGTATGATATACTAATATGCTAATATAGTAATAATAGTATATTAGCATATTATTAATAAATGTATAGTATTGTTAATTTATTATTAGTATAGTGTTACATAATATATAACATTATAAATTTACAAATTACACCATCTCCTTACCATATTAGTACAATAGTATTAGCACATAATAGAACTATAATATTATATTATGAATTTATGACTTATGAGTAATAAATTATAATGTTTGATAAAATATAAAGTTTTTATAAAACAAATATATAAAGTTAGACAATGTTATCTCTATGAGGAGTATTATTATTATTTTTTTATATATTTAAAAAAAAATATGAACTTGTGAGTCTGTGAGTCTGTGACTATTTACTATTATTAATCTTATTACTTTATATATGATTAATCAATAATCACTAAAATCTAGTAATATTGTATAATTTGTATTCATAAATTATATAAACTATAGTAATATACATGTTTAGTGTTAATGTCTATTATTATGTTTTTAATATACATGTTTCTAGAATACTAGCCTAGTGTTTTTTTACAACACTACTTGCTAGTTTTAAAACTTATAGTATATATAATAATATAGCAATTAATATGTATTAAAATTTATAGACTATAGTATTTTTTTAAGTAGAATAATATTTAAATTAATTTAGACATGTATTATTTAAATTTTTACTTAAGGTAGAATGGTAAGAAATGTTTTTTGACTGTAAGGACTGTAGACCGTTGGATCAACCTATAGATATCTTAGATGCCGTTGATTCGATTACCCTAGGGTTACAAACTTAAGTTTAACCTACTTTTGCGCCGTTTCACTCTCAACTCTCAACTCTCGACTCACTCACACTTTCACTCACTCCTTCAGACTTTCTCAAGAAACCCTAGACTCGCACTTCGACTCACTCCTTCTCGAATCTCTTCTCTCTTGTTTCTGGAATGATGGAATCAATGATTCCTGAATGCTTTCTTGTTTCAGCCAGGGGTAGGGATTCACGGAATCACGAGGGGCCTTTTGTGATACCGTCTCGGTTCGTCTGTAACTGCGAGAAACCCTAGCAGTTGCAGATGCAGCCGGCGGCCGTATTTTAAGGGAGCCGTGGCTGTAATCTCAGCCTCTGAGATTGCAGCCGGTCCTCGAGAAATGGGTCATTAAATGCATGCATTTATGACTCCCAACCAACTGTTTCCCTGATTCTCTAGTTTGTGGTTCTCTGGTTCGTCGATTCGTCCGTCTATGAGTCGATTACCCTTGTTTGTAGCCATTTGGTTAGGATTTAGGAACTTGGCAGATTTGATTGGTCTCATCTAGTTTTAATTTATAAATTTATCTAAGTATTTTCGAATATTCATTCTGGTTCTATCCTAACTCTTTATACATTGTAGTATTGTTAGTTGTTACTTGTTAGATTTTAGATTTTGTAGATCTAGATCTAATCATCTAAGTACAAAGTACGCCAAACATGCTCTGTGCTCAGTGGTGTGACATTGTTCTGCCATACGGTTTTGATAGCTTTGTGAGTCTGTGACTGTCCAATGTCCATCACTCTGATTGATAAGTTTATGAAGTGTAATCTATTTGTTATGTGTAATGATAGAATATGCCCTGTTAGGATTTAGGCTGTGTTGCTAATATGCTATTGTTTACAAAAACAAATATATGTTTCGAGCTTTATCCTTCATATATGAGAATTGTGGGAAAACAAAACTCTGAAGAGCTTGCCTACAGATCTGTGCTTGATTCCTTGAATCAACATTTACAGTCCACTGTGAGTTTAACTTATTCCCCCTCTTACCTGGTGCTATGTTCTATTTATTTACTATAGATTTTTAATTTCTCATTTGCTTCTCTGAGTTGTCTCGGGTTATTTGTGTATATTGTTGATTGGAGTGTGGAGATTTGGTTCTAGCTGTATGATCTTGCTCCCAGTATTTAAATATGCTTTCTTTTAAATGTTTTGTGTTGATTAATCTGACCCTATTTGGTTCTTGCTTAATGCTTGTTGTTCTTGCTTGAAGTATTTAATGATGCTTTATTGTTCATGTTTGGTTTTTGTCTTGAGTATTGAAAGATGCTTTATTTAACATGTCTTGGACTTGGTTGGTTAATCTTATCCAATCTGTTCTATGTTTATATTCTTGCTTCAAGTCTTTAAATATGCTTTCTTCAACCTGTTTTGGTTGATTAAAAATTATAATCTATGGTTCTTACTTCAACTAATTAATTATGCCATCTTCAACATGTCATATATGATTAATCTTTTACAATCTGTTTTGTGTTTATGTTCTTACTTCAAGTCTTTAAATATGCTTTCTTCAACCTGTTTTTGTTTCATTATAAATTATCATATATGGTTCTTGCTTCAACTATTTAATTATGCCATCTTCAACATGTCATTTATGATTAATCTTTTACAATCTGTTTTGTGTTTATGTTCTTACTTCAAGTCTTTAAATATGCTTTCTTCAACCTGTTTTTGTTTGATTATAAATTATCATATATGGTTTTTGTTTCAACTATTTAATTATGTCATCTTCATCATTCTTTGGTTGATTAATCTATTTTTTACAATATGTTCTGTGTTTATGTTCTTGAGGTGCCTTGCTTTTGGAGGCATATCGAGCCACCAAGGCAAGAGTCTACTGAAACTGTTTGAGTCAAAATTGTTTGACTCTTAACATGTTTTGGTTGATTATATCAACTATACCAGCCTTGCCTTTTGGAGGCACATTGAGCCATCAAGGCAAGGCTGCCAAGGCAAAACTGTCAAATGTTCTTGACTTTAACATGTTTTAGTGTCCTTGCTTCTGGAGGCACCTTAAGCCATCAAGACAAGGTTGTTTTCATTTTAGTTGATTAATATAACTTGTGTCTTATATGGTCAATGTTAATATGCTTATTTTGTGTTTCTGGTTTTGTGTTTTAAAAATATTAGACCCTAGCAAATGGACGATCGTATGAATTTACTGGTTGATGCGGTGGAGGACTATGAAAATGAAAACTCTATTGGGATTAGTCATGTAGACCCCATATCTGATGATGGTGGAGACACTGCAAATACTGATGCTTTAAATACTGTCTCTACCGAGGGCCCAACAGATGTTCAAACAGTAGCCAATGAAAGAAAAAAGAGAAAGAGGACTTCCAATGTATGGAATGATTTTGTCGAACTTGAACGGGATGGAACTAAACAGCCTCAATGTAAGTGGTGTAAATCTTTTTTCAAAGCATCTCGATCAAGTTCTACGACTACACTACGTAGGCATTTGCTAACTTGTATGCCATACATGGGGTCTAAGAAAAAACAAAAAGTCTTAGCAGTTGAGTCTAAGGATAAAGATGGTGGCTTCACTGTCTCAAATTTTACCTATGATCGTAGTAGGGTCCGAGAGCTTGCCTCTCATATGATACTTTACCATGAATATCCATTTTCTTTAATGGAGCATGTGTTATTTAATAAGTTCATGAGTGCAAACACTCCATATTGGGAAAAAATGTCTAGGGCTGCTGCAAAGAAGGAATGCATGATAACTTATGAGGCTGAAAAGACAAAGTTAAAGGCTTTGCTTAAACCTGTTAACAAAGTCCATATCACAACTGACATGTGGACTTCTTGTCAAAAACTTTCATATATGGTAGTGACATGTCATTTTATAGATACTGATTGGCATCTTCAGAGGCGTGTTTTGAACTTTTGTAATGTGCCTCCCCCACATACTGGCCTTCTTATTGCTGATGCTTTAGAAAAGTGTTTCCAAGGTTGGGGAATTGAGAATAAAATAAGTTCAATTACTGTTGACAATGCAAGTTCTAATGATGTTGCCATTAGGATCTTGAAAGATGATTTTAGATTAAAGAAAACACTGTCTGTAGGTGGGAAATTGTTTCATGTACGTTGTTGTGCACATATTACTAATTTACTGGTGCAGTATGGACTTGGGGAGATTAGGGAGATTGTTGATTGTGTGAGAGATGGTATAAAATATCTGGTAGCATCAGAGAGTAGGCTAAAACAGTTTAGTGAAATTGCAAAACAGTTGCAATTACCCTCAAAGAAACTGATTTTAGATGTGCCTACAAGATGGAACAGCACATATTTAATGTTGGATGCTGCAATTCAGTTTAAAGAAGTTTTTCCTAGATATGGTGATAGAGATAGTAGTTTTGAATGGGTTCCAACTGTTGAAGAGTGGGGGCAAGTTGAAAATGTTTGTCAACTACTTGCTATTTTCAATGAAGTAACCAATATTGTATCCGGAAGTGATTACCCAACAGCAAACTTATTCCTTTCTGAAGTATGGAGAATGAAGGACATCTTAGGTAAGAAGAGTAGAGATGAGAATGAATACATGAAATCAATGGTAAGGAAAATGAGTACTAAGTTTGAGAAATATTGGGGGGAGTGTAATCTATTGATGGCAATCGCTGCGGTGTTAGACCCTAGATTCAAGATGGTCCTAATCCAATTTTGTTTTCCATTAATTTATCAAGAGCCGGACGCTTCTAAGAATATTGATCACGTCTCTCAAGTGTTGCATGAGTTATATGATGAGTATGTTCGTGAATACAATTCGACTCTTGAGGCACAAAGAGAGCAGGAAAGTGCTCGAACAAATGTATCCAGTTGTTCCTCAAGTGCTGGGAGAAACATGCAGAGTGGCCAGTCTTTATTTAAATCTTTTGTTAGAAGTGTTGATACCGTGCAGCCTTGTAAATCAGAACTGGACAATTATTTAGAGGAGAGTATATATATCTGTGAAGAGGGTTCAGATGCAAGTTTCGATGCCTTGGAATGGTGGAAAGCAAATAGTCTTAAGTTTAGAACTTTATCCAAATTGGCCCGAGATATATTGGCTACACCAATTACCACAGTTAGCTCAGAATCAACATTCAGTGCAGGAGGCAGAGTCATTGATCCTCATCGAGCTTCTTTGTCAACTGAAACTGTCCAGATGTTGTTATGTGGGTCTGATTGGGTTAGAGCAGTATATGGGCTTAAAAGATCATCAACAAATTCTGTAAGTGTAATCTATTTATTTTAACTGCCTGTTGCTATTTAACTATTTTATACTTACTATTATTAATTTATTTACAAAAATACTAATGCCCGTTTTTTTCTTGTTAATAGAAGGACGTTCCATCAGAAACTCAGATTCTCTTGCCATAGCCATAGGCCCATACAGACTTAGATTCTGTTTTTTTATCATGTTTAATCTATGGAGCATTTTCGCAGCTTTCTAGTTTTATGATTTGTCTAGTCTGTATTGTTTAATCTACATGATTTGCTATCTGATATTTGGACAATTTACTATGTAATATTTGGACAGTTTGGTTCTATCTGATTTTGTTTTGGATGATATGAGTCATGACAGTTCAGGTAATTTCTAAGTTCTAACTCCTCACCATCCAGATTTCCTAAATTTCTTTAAATGGCAAATTAAATTTTGCATTGCTAACATCCCTTGACAATATTACTAAGTTAAGAGTACTTGAGTAATGATGCAAGGGAATAAAAATTATATTAATATTTTTGTCTGTATCAGTGTGTCTGTGTGCAGGTTGTCATGGTGATTTTCTTCAAGTTTGGGAACTTGCTGACTTCTATTATGGTTCACTCAGATTTTGTATGAGTTTGGTATTTTCCTGTCATTATGATTTTCTTGAAGTTTGGTAAGTGCAGTCTGCAGTTGGCTATCTGATTTTGTTGGCATTTGGTAAATTCTTGTGAACTTGTTTTGGTAAAAACTCAAGTTGTCTAGCTTTTATTTTCTAGCTGTTTGTGTTGAACTGTGGTAACTTGTGAACTTTTTGGTAACTGCAGTTGTCTATCTTGGTTGTCTGGCTGATTTTGTTGAACTTTGGTAACTTGTTGTGAACTTGTTACTAAACTTGTAACTTCTTTGGTAACTTTTTTGATAACTGCCTGTGGTATTATGTATTAGTGTATGCCTATTGAGTATTGCATACTGCTACCTGCTGGTTGGCAGATTCTTATATCATATGGGCCTGTGGCTGGTAACTGTCTGTTGTGTTAGTATATGCCTATTGAAGTTGTCAACTTGTCTACCTAACAGTTTGTTGTCTGGGTGATATGAGTCATGCCTATTGCTGGGGCGCTATTTTGGATCTGTTTTGTGGTAGTTCATTTGGACCTTTGGTAACTTAGTTGAATCCCTAGGGCCACATCTTTCTATCTGATTTTGGGAACTTGCTGACTTCTGTGACTCTGTCATTTGTTCATTTGGACCTAATTCACATATTTGTTTATGAGATTGCTTGTATTTTTGTAGTGTAATTTGTGTAACTTTTAAGATATAACATTGATTTTTTACGCAAATTAAGTTTTGCATTTTCTGTTAAACATCCCTTGACAGTATTACTAAGTTAACAGTACTTGAGCAAGGGATTAAAAATCTGCCTAACTTTTTTATTGTATTAGTGTATGCAGGGCAACAATGATATGCACTTCTAGCTCCATTCATCAACAAATGAGGGCTGATTTTGTTTACAGCCCAATTTTTTTCTTTTGAAGTTTGATGTATCTTATATCATAATTTATTGTTGTAAAGTATTTTTTGATTCACTAGTTCCATTATGATGTAAAAATTAAAAATGTCATTTAATGTACCATAAGTCCATAGCCATAATACTCTTGAAGGTGATATGATGTAAATTTGTATTTAATTTGTTATTTTATTGATGCATTTAGTTTAATGTTATATTACAAATATTAGTCTTTAAATTTAGTCTTAAACGAGCCGAGCTCGAGTCGAGCCTGGGCTCGGCCCGATAACTGAACCGAACTCGAGCCGAGCTCGAGCTCATTTCCTCACTACACGAGCCGAGCTCGGACGATGTAATGAGCTCGGCTATAAACGAGCCGAGCTCAAGCTCGACTCGAGTAGTGAACGAGCCGAGCTCGCACACCCTAAGCTCGCTCGAGTTCGGCTCGTTTACAGCCCTAATAGTATGTGATGTATGAGAATGATGAGTTGAACTTTTTTTAAAATAAAACGATGCATTTCGTGGCATTGAAGGAAATCAAAGTGTTCTGAGCAGGAGAGGAAACTTTGGCATCTTAAGAGCACTCTTATTGGATTATGTAAATACAAATTCAATGGAGAGTTTGGCAAATAGAATCCCAAAATGTGTTGCATTGGATCAAGTAAATGAAAAAATGGATAACTTTTAGCTACAATAAATTAGTTCTTTAAATCATATTTGATAGTCACTGTAGCATGACCAAAGGAAATAAAAAATATTTTCTTACTTGCAAACTCTCTCTCTTCCCTCAGTTTTGGCTTCTACTGAACTCTTTTTTTTTTTTTTTTTTCATTTCTTCCCACATGTTCTTCCTCTCCGGCAGCACTTGTGTTTCGTTGTCCGTCCTTTTTTTTTTTCCTGTTGCGGTAATAACAATAATGATTAAACCTGATTTTTTCCCTGTAGCATTAAGGGCATTAATTATTTTATACTGAGCGATTGGATTTATTTTCCAATTAATATTTGTATCATGAATGGTTGTATACTCCAAGTCTCATATTGTATAACATTAATATTTTCATGTAGTTCTTAAGTTAGAAAATAAATTAATAGGACAAATAAAAATTGAAAAAATATTATTAAATTTAAAATATTTTATTATTATTTTGTATAATAGATGAATAATCTAATTTGAGAATAAGTTTTGAATAGAATAGTCAAATGTAAAATCATGTCATATTATGCAAATTTTATATTTGCATTTGCATAATCCAATGCTAATGCTTTTATCTTTCCCTTGTAGCCTTCTCTCCCTCTCACTCGTTCTGTCTCTTTCTCTCTCTTTCACCATCTCACTCTTTCTTTCTCTCTCTCTTCCTGACCTCTCTCTTTCTCTACCTTTTCTCTTCTCGAAAGAACTTTGGCCTTTTTTTTCTCCCTTCTCTCTTCCACCGCCTCTCTCCCGATCTCTCTCCCACCACCTCTCTTCTTGATCTCTCTCTTTCTCTCCCTTCTCTCTTTCTCCCTCTCACTCTTTCTATCATATATGAAAATTCTTGACGGGTCACTTTCATTGTAGCCATTATTTCCTTTCTTCTTCTGTTTTCCTTAGAGGCTGTGATGCTAGCAAAATGGGATTGGGATTCAAGGGTTATGGTGGAGAGCTGGAGATGTAAGAGAGAGAGAGATGCACAGAGAGAGAGAGTGTGTGTGTGTGTGTGGTAAATGGGGGGGCTATTTAAAAAACGATCAAAGTACTATTAATCATAATAGAACCAGTAGTACAGCTATTAACGTCAAACCTATTTCTCAAATCCATAATAATTTAAATATACAAAACGAACACGATTTGAATGCTTTTCCTCGACAAGAATCCTGAAAGAACTTTGGCCTCTCAAGAATCCTGAAAGAACTTTGGCCTCTCTTTCTCTCCCTTCTCTCTTCAACCACCTCTCTCCCACCGCATCTCTTCCCGATCTCTCTCTTTTTCTCCCTTTTCTCTTTCTTCCTCTCACTCTTTCTATCATATAGGAAAATTCTTGATAGGTCACTTTCGTTTTAGCCATTATTTCCTTTCTTCTTCTTTTTTTCCTTGAGGCTGTGATGATAGCAAAATGGGATTGGGGTTCGAGGGTTATGGTGGAGAGTTGGAGATGCAAGATAGAGAGATGCAGAGAGAGAGTGTATGTGTGTGTGTGTGTGTGTGGTAAATGGGGGCTATTTTCAAAAACCATCAAAGTAGTGTTGATCATAACAGAGCCAGTAGTACCGCTATTAACATCAAGATTTCTTAAATCCATAATCATTTAAACAAACAAAAGAACTCCATTTGAATACTCTTTTTCGACCATAATCCAAGAAACCTAATCAAAACGTTGTTGAACAAGGAATCATATGCTTGGACATAGTCTCGAGTAAAACTCTGTTATGGTGTTAGATTATTTATTGGTAGTTATTCTAGTTGATTCTAGTTCAATTTTCTTCTACATATAAGCCTCAATCCAACTGCAAGAAAGGTTTTAAAAAACAAGGGCTTAGATTTAAGACGTTTTGTGTGTTCTTGGGAAGAATTCAGGTCTCCTGTTGCTTCTCATTTCACAAATTCTTATAGGGAATACTTTGTATCTGTCATGCCTGCTCTTTATAATCTGGGTTTTCTAGAAAACCAGTAGAAAAGAATTCAATTTCATATTGAGAAATTACAAAGACATGGGATACAATCATCTACTCTCTCTTCCTCACGCAGCTCTTCTGTTTGTGACTGTTTTTGGCTTCATATCGATAGCGATCGTACTATTTTGCTGTATATAGTGGAACTCAGACGCAAACTGTTGGGATAAACCGGTTATCAAAGGCTGATTTGAAGTATCGCAACGGAAATAAACAAAAGAATATAACAACAATCACACACAAAATACCAAGATTTAAGTGGTTCAGCTCAATGTGAGTCTAGGTCCACTGGCGGGGTTGGTATCAGAGATTTCACTATAAACAAAGATGGAGTACAGGAGATTTAATACAAAAATTCTTCAGAAAGAATTATCTCTCCCTCACGCCTCTCTCTTACGAGCTACCTCTCAATCTCTCAAAATGACTGAATGTAGAAAAGTAAAACGCTGTTTCATATTTATACTGAAATGACGTTGCCCTAGTTTTCGAACATTCGCTTGAGCAAGCGTCGATCGGTGCTCGAGCGAACGTTAGGGTTTGGTACCCCTGCTCAAGCTGACTGTCGAGCGGTTGTTGAGCGAAATCTCGGGTTGGCATCCCGCTAAAGCGACCAGACTGAAGATGCGCTTTTTCAACTAGATTCAAGCCACCTCTCAACAAATCTCTACCTTGGCTTGAACTCTACCAAGCCTAACAAAAAATCCTCTAACCACATAATCGGCCCCTTCACCAAATCGCCTAAGGGAATCACATACCCTGAACACCAATCTAGTCCAAACAGAGTTTGAACTTGTACACTGCAACTGACTTTGTCATCATATCTGCTGGATTCTTAGAAGTAGCAATCTTCAGAATCTCTATAACACCCTCTATAACAATCTTTTTAAGAAAATGGTATCTGACATCAATGTGCTTTGTTCTCTCATGATACATTTGATTTTTGGTCAAGTGTATTGCACTTTGACAGTCACAGAACACTGAAATCCCATCATGATGTAGTCCCAAGTCACTGATCAGGCCTCTCAACCAAATGGCCTCCTTAACAGCCTCAGCTGTTGCCATGTACTCTTCTTCTGTAGTTGATAAAGCAACAGTAGAGTGTAGTGTTGCTTTCCAACTAATAATAGACCCAGACAAAGTGAAAACATACCCTGTCAATGATCTTCTTTTATCCCAGCATAATCAAAATCAACATAACCAACAACTCTGGAATTGAAATCAACATCTCTATTAAATATTAAACCATAATTCAAAGTCCTTTTCAACTACTTGAGTATCCATTTCACAGCCAGCTAATGAGTTTTACCTGGATTAGCTATATACCTACTGACAAAGCTCACTGTCTGTGAAATATCTGCATGAGTACAAACCATTACATACATAATACTACTAACTGCACTGGAATAATGAACACTAGCCATGAACTATTCCTCCTCGTCTGTCTGAGGAGATAGGGAAGCTAAAAGTTTAAAGTGTGTAGCAAGTGATGTACTTATTGGTTTGGAATTAGGCATTCCAAATCTCTGACGAATTTTCTCAATGCGCTTTCCCTGGGACAAGTACAACTTTCTAGCTTTCCTATCTCTGTGGATTTTCATCCCCAAAATCTTCTTTGTAACAATTAAATCTTTCATTTCAAACTCATTTCTGAGTTGGGTTTTTAACAAGCCAATGTTAGATATGCCTTTAGCAGTAATAAACATATCATCAATATAAAGTAACAAATAAATGAAAGAACAATCAGATAACTCCCTGTGATAAACACAACTATCATAGTTACAACTCAAATAACCATGATCAATGATAAAGAAATCAAAACTTTTATACCATTGCCTTGGAGACTGCTTCAAACCATACAACGATTTCTTCAATCTGCACACATGATCTTCTTTACCTTCAACAATGAACCCCTCTAGCTGATGCATGAACCCCTCTGGTTGTTTTAACATCAAGTTGCTATAGCTCTAAGTCAGACAATGCTACCATAGTAAGTAACACTCTGATAGAACTGTGTTTCACAACTGGAGAGAAAATTTCATTGAAGTCAATGCCTTCTTTGTGATTGAGCCCTTGGCAACCAAGCGTGCCTTGTATCTTGCATCTGTATCACCCTGGATTTCCTTTTTTCTTTTGAAAACTCATTTGCAGCCAACAATCTTCATCTTCTTCGGCAACATAACCAAATACCATGTTTGGTTTTTATGAAGAGACTCAATCTCTTCATTCATCGTTGCGCACTACTGTGCAGATTCCTTACTCTTAATAGCTTCTGAATAATTGGAAGGCTCTTGACCAACAATGTTCTCTGTCGTAGTAAGAGCATACATCACCATATTTGCATGAGTATATCTTTGAGGTGGCCTGATCTGCCTCCTCTGTCTACCAGTAGCTATATTGTAGTCTTGCTTAACCTATGTGCTAGTATCAAAATCAGAATCATGCTCATCAGCAATAACATGATCTTCGATACCACGTGGCATCCCCTATGGTGCTTCAACCAGAAACTCCACCTTCGTGCCAATAGCCTGCTTTTCACTTGTAGACACAGTAAACTCCTTTATTAGATTAAGTATGGATTTTTCATCAAATACAACATTCCACTGATTACAAACCTAGGTGATTTAGGATCAGTACACCACGACTTAAATCCTTTCACCTTAGTGGCTTATCCCATGAATATGCTTTTCTTCGCCCTTGACTCAAGTTTTCCATCATTAACATGAAAATATGCAGGACAACAAAAAATTTTCAAATTTGAATAATCAGCAGGAGTATCAGAGCATACCTCATTTGGACTTTTCAAACCAATAGTTGTGGCTGGAGAGTGATTAACGAGGAAGCAAGTTGTGTTGACTACTTCAGCTCAAAAATCCTTAGACAAGCCTGCATTAGAAAGCATACTAGAATCTTGTTCATCTGTTCAGCTATTCCATTTTGCTGTGGAGTATGTCTAACTGTGCGGTGCCTGACAATCCCTTCATTTTTGCAAAATTCATCAAACTCACCTCCGCAAAATTCCATACCATTGTTAGTTTGAAGTCACTTCACTTTCTTGCATGTCTAATTTTTAATCAAAGCTTTCCATTGTTAAAAATTAGCAAATACATCACTTTTTTGCTTAAGAAAATAAACCCAAACCTTCCGTGAGAAATCATCAATAAATGTAAGCAAATAATGAGCTCCACATTTTGATAGAACAGAAGATGGACCCCAAAGATCAGAATGAATATAATCCACAGTACTTTTAGTTTTATGAATGCCTGTAGTAAACTAAACCCTGCATTGTTTTCTAAACACACAATGTTTACAAAATTCAAGTTTCTTTATCTTCTGATCATATAACAAACCTTGCTTACTCAAAGTAGACATCCCCTTTTCACTCATATGGCCCAAACGCATGTGCCACAAATGGGTGACATCTAAGTCTGGATCATCTGAAACAGATACTGCAGTTGCACCTGTCACTGTACTGTCCTGAAGGAAATAAAGACTATCTGTCTTATCTCTCATTACAATCATGGAGCCTTTATTAACTCTAATAGCTCCACCTTTATCGGTGTACTTAAAACCTAAAGAATCAAGAGTGCCCAAAGAAATAAGATTCTTCTTCAAATCTAGGATGTGTCGGACGTTAGACAATATCCTGACAATCCTATCAACCATCTTTATCCTGACTGAACCAATCCCAACAATTTTACAAACTATATCATTCCCTAACAGAATGAAACCATCGTTGACTGGCTCATAATCAATGAACCAGTCTCTCCTGGAACACATGTGAAAAGTACAAGCTGAGTACATGACCCACTTGTCACTAAAGCGACTATTGGAGTCGCTAATTGCTAAGACAAAAAGTTTAGGTTTGAAGAGGTAGGTGCATGTATAGTGCATGAGACTCTATTTATAGAATGCTCTGAGTTGAGTTTAAGAATTTTAAGGTGAAAATGATTCTAGAATTATAAACCTAGTATGTTTGAAATTAAAAACAAGCTCTAACAGTTCATTTAATGTATGATTGTGAGTGACTGAGACTGTGTAGAAAACTTCAATCAGTGATGATTTTAAATTAAAATAAATTTCTAATAGCCGATTTTTAAATTTTAAAATAAGTCTAATTCGTTCAATAAATAATAAATTTGACTTAATCTAATTATTGTGTCTAATTAGAATTCCGAAGTAAGATCAATAATTTATCGCTCGTGAGTTTATCCAATATAGATCATTAAATATAATTTAGATCCGATAAAAATGATCAATATTTCGACTTTAAAATTATTGGACTGGATCATGATCACTAAAAAAAGTTATTAATTGTTTTTAAAAAATAAGAATATGTAGTACGAGATTGTCTTATAAATGATACTTATAAATTTTTATTTATTTTTAATTTTGGCAATAAAATCAGGGGTAGATTTAAAAAAAAAAAAAAAAAAACCAAGATTTTGGTAAGTGGCATATTTATCATCGAAAATTCCAAGTGTCCCAACACATTTGTCTTTCAATCTGATAAATTCCAAAACCAAAATATAACTTGAGCATTGCTATGTATAAGTTTACACACCACATATCAATGTATTTTTTTTTTATTTTTTTTTAATTTTACTCTTCTTAAAATATTTATATTTTTTTATTCATCATCTATATAATATACATTTAATAAGAGAAACAAATAAAAAAAATTATGGTATATGATGTGTAGGCTGATGGAAATATTAATTCAATATAACTCTACCCAGCCATCTAGATTTCTCCCTCTCCTCTGTTTCCTTCCTCCCGCTTTTAAATATCATAGGGATCTCATTCTGCCATAGTTAGTCATTCCCTTTCACTCTTTTCAATCTTTTGGCCGGTGAATTTCTTGTTTTTTCGTCAGCCTTTTTTCCACTGGTTTTTCTCTTCACACGTTAACAAAGTACAGGCGATCATGAAGTTGGTGATTTCAATTACACATTAAGTGATTTTCTCGTGAGCCTTGGCTGTACAGACCGCTTCTCTTAACCAGATCATTCTTCGTTTAATAGAGTTGTGCTCCAGGTTCGCTTTTATTAGCCTTCTATATATTTTTGCTTGTAAATTTTCTTTTTGGCTTGGTGACTCAGTTTTAATACAGTTTAATATTCTGGGAATTTGCTTCAATCTTTTGGTACCCGGAAAAACAGCCCAAGAAAGAAAAAAACACCTCCAATTAGCTGAAGAAAATTCGAGTCTGACTCTTAGGCTTTGATTTTGGTTCCAAGTTTACAGTTTTTCTTTTGGTTTAATAATTTCCGTGGGTTTTCTCTGTATTCTAAGGGAGGCTGTCAGTAAGTGTTCTTTAAATTATGACGGAACTGACTATATATTGAGGATTTTTATTTTGGCTGCCTGGGATTTGAGATTTTATTAATTTGTTTTGGCATGCATACCTTGGTTCATTCACCCCCCTCTAGGTGTTGTGTTAGGTTACAACATTGATTTTTCAGGTTTTATTTCTTTGTGATTTTTCTTTCAACTTTTTGTTTCCCTGTGCAGTTGACCTATACATTTGCTTTATTTCTTATCTTATTAAGCATATATATCGTGTTTCACTTCCTGGATGTTTCATTATGTTCTCATTATTGATCATGGTTTAATTATAATGAATTTCCTCGACTTTGATATATATATATATATTTACGATTGTTACTTCGTCGTAAATTAATTTACTTTCGGTGAAATTAATTAATAGGTATGCCGTCTCAATGGTCTTTGCTTCCTGCAGACTTGTTGAATAGCATTCAAGAGCAAATGGTGTCTTATGCTGATCAGGTGAGGCTACATTGCGTTTGTGCTTCATGGCGTTCCCAGCTGCCAAAACTACATGACCACCCTATCGGTACTCGACTTCCATGGTTGTTAGTACCTTTTAATGATAACCTTGATAGCAAGGTGGCAACTAAATTCTATGACCCCCTCGAGAAGAAGCTTTACGAACTTGATCATTTGCCGGAGGCCGAAGAGAAGGCATTGTTTAAGGGTTCGAGACAAGGTGGCTGGGTGGTGGTTGCGGAAACCGGCGATGAAATATATGTGGTTAATCCACTTAAAAGGGCCAGATTCCAGCTTCCTTCAAAGTCTAAATCTACTTTTTCCCTCCAAAGAAATTAAAAAAAGGGGTAATTTTTTTTTTCCATTTTTATTTTTTGGCAATTCCTTAAATAGATATCTTTTGTTCAATTTTTGAATTTTGGAAAATGATTTGTACAAGGCCTTGAGTGTGCAAGCATTGTTAATTGTAAAAAGTGGGACCCATGTGAAAAAAATTCACTTTGTCATGATGGTCTCGCCTTTTTTAAAATTCCTACACAGGACTTGCACTTTAAATTCATACCTATATTATTCTGAGTACCTATCACAGAATTATTAGTCAAGGTCATCCAAAGTTTAGTAATATATGTTCAGCCTGTTTTGTGCGTACACTATGGGCAATGCATCGTGCTTTCTTTAGGAGTTTCCTGATGTAAGAAAGTATCGTGCCGATAAACATGAGAATGAGTATTTAATTCGGGAGTACAGTAATTTCAATCGGTATTTTCACGACGGTGCAACTCATATAAGGTACTATTTTCTACAAAAAGTTGTGTTATCTCCTAGTACTTGTGATACTGATTTTATAGCAGTGGCTATCTACGGGAGCGTCGGCGGAATTACGTAGGGGTAGGGGCTGGCCATGGCCCATCCAAAGTTTGGAAAAAATATATATATTAATTTTTTATAATGTAATATGATTATATTAATCTCATATTGTGTTAGCCTCTTCTCTAAAATATTATTTTGATTCTCTCTATAAAATTATTTTGATCTTATAGATTATTTTAACTTAGAAATAAAACAAAAAATATTTTATTTCAATTTTAACTTTGTCCCCCAACAACACATTCCTGGTTCCGTCGTTGACGGGGAGGTATGTAGACCTGCCTACTGTTGAAGACAAATCTTATTCAGATGTCATATTTCATGATCAAGTATCGTATGCAGTAAGCTTTGCTGGAAGGCTGGTGGCTTTCGACTTCAATATTAATGGTTCTTGTCCAAAGCCAAAGAGGATAGAAATTGTAGCACCGTTTCCAGATTCGTTTGTAGGGCTGTTATATTTGGTTTGGTGTTCTGGAGGGATAATAATGGTGAGACGACATGCTGAATTTGATGATGAGGCCTTAGATAATGATGATGATGTACCTATAAATGTGACTCTTGGAAAAGGAAAATGGTGTGAAGTTGAAAGTTTAGGTGATCACGTGTTGCTTTTGGGATTGAATTCTTCTACAGCCTTTTCATGTCGTGATGCACAGATGATAATGTTTATCATGTAGCGAAGGGAAGTGGAAGACTTTTTTATCAAGGTGTGTACAGCTTGGATGAAAAAGTGTCTGAGCACTTTCCTGCCTGTATTAGTGACACTCGTCACGTTTGGCCAGCACCAATCTGGATTATGCCTAAATAGCCTTTCTGGCCAATCTGGGTCAGTGCATATATGTGATTTAAATGTGAAAAAATATTATCTTGCATTGATAGGTGTTACGGAAAATTTGTTTGAACGCATGATTTAGATTAGAGAGTAAATATTTTATCGTATACTTGAATTCATAGTTTCATTTTACAATGGTTCATCTTTCCCTTGTATACCTTTCATTTTCCTCTTTTGCTCTTGGACTTGATTGGTCGTCCTGCAATGGGTAAACCCCGTGCAACCTCCTCTCAATGACCTAGCAAAGTTGTTTCCGACAAAATGAGTCAGGCTTGCAACGTGACCGTATGGATGTCTTGCAAAACTTGAGAAAGAATGTATAAACCAAGGCTAGAAAAACCATAATCATATTCATTAACTTGGGCAATTCAAACATCCTTGAGTGAATTTAAAATATGAGTTCATTGACTAACTTCTAATTTTTTTTCTTTCATCACTACAATTTTAATTCCTAACGTATTTTTAACACTTAAACATTCAAATACATCTAACAAGGCAACATAGGAGTGGGACCAAGGCATTTCACTTGTGTAAAGAATATATCTAGCTAGGGGCGGGCAGTGGGGCATTTCAGTTGCCATAAACTAAATATATGTTCGCACTAATAGTTATGTACGTTCGAACATATTATTAAATATGTTCAAGAGCTTCCTCACATGCGAACATATCTGTTTTGTACATTCGAATGTAACTTATCTTATGTTGAAATGTTTATTGTAAAGGAAATTAATGTGCGAACATAAAAACCAAAACATTCGCACGTATAAGTTTAATGTTCGAACGTGTTCTCGAAATAATTTAGATTATAGTACATAATATACATTATAGTATTAATATTACTCTTTTTTTTTTTTTTTCTTTCAGGATATGGCTCATTTTTTGACGACTAGGAAAATGGAGAGGGAATGAACAAGCTAGGACACGTCTCGAATTGGGGCTCGAACAATGATGTCCAAACGAGAAGTCATGATCAACCAGTTTCATGAACTCATATGGGAGCAAAAGAGCTTTCGAGATGTGTTCGTTACGAGAGGCTATATGAGTAGTTGCACATTGCGGAGTAGCATATACCCCTCAATAGTTTGGGAGTTTTATATGAGGATGTGTTCCATGCCTTAGGATGCATCATTTCACACTGTGATAGTACGCGGTATTTAGTTCAAGGTCTCGACGGATGTCATTGCCGAGCTTCTGGGGATTCTTCGCATAGTTGAGATATCTATTGTAGGAGATGCTCAGCCTAGGGATGGATCTCGAATAGTTGCAGATGTACGTACTTCTGCATCATCTACTAGCCAAAGTGACCGGTTGAGGGCTAAGGATACTGATGAGGAGGATGGCGACAGAGATGATGATTTCTACAGGAAGAACTTCTTCAGCCAGGTACAACTCCTCCATTTCTTCCGCATGTTGCATCTTATTGTTGCAATAAATGTGGATCCTGTGGCACATAAGGCTACATTTACCTGGACTCACGCACAATTCCTTATAAGAGTGGCATGTAGAGAGCCCCATTGACATAACCACACACGGTCAGAGCATTGGATAGGGAAGGGGGCATGCTTGACGTTAGCTTGACCCTGTACCAAATCTTGTTCCTCCGACCTAGTTTAGGCCCCTTGTTGCTCCCCATATTGGGAGTACTAGTCAACCATTAACGGGTGCATCTATTGGAGCTGTAAAGCTTGCTTGGGTTGATGCAATGGTCTCAGATAGTACTGCGCACATCCACCAAAAGATTGTATCAGTAGAACAGAGTGTTGAAGATTTTGTCACCAATGTTCTCTATCGAATAGATATCCTAAATACAAAGATCAATGCATTGATTGGCAATTTTAATAAATATATAAACAATTCATTCTGAGTATTTTTTACTTTTATCGTGTTGTTTACAAAATTTAAGAATATTTTATACTTTATTTTTATCATATGTAATGAACAATATTATTTAATATATCTATTGTTTTTGAATTTCAATTCTCAATCTTTTTTAATGTTAGCTTATACAACTTTAATATTAAATTACTACAATTCAATTCTTAATCTTTTTTAATTTGAAATATCTAGCTTTAATATTAAATCAATTAACGTTCGCACGTGAATCAATAACGTTCGAACGTTGGCGTCAAAAATTTTCACGTTCGCACTTAAATAGCCTCTATGTTCGAATGTCCAGGGCACATTCTAACGTGAATGTGTACTTTCGAACGTAATGCAATTTGCTACCTTCAGTGACGGTTTCTACAAACTGTCATAGAAAATGTTTTTTTGTGACGTTTTGGGCACTGTCACAATTTCCAAACTGTCACAAAAACTAATTTGTGTTGTATTGTTTGCTATTTATTGGTATAAATACTATTTCTAGCCATGTAACTTGGGAAAAGTAGGATTTTGGTATGGTTTAACTTGGACAATGTAATCAGATTTTGTTTATGGTGTAACGAGGAAATTATCTGACTTTTTATGGTATAGTGTAACTGGGATAATAGAATAAGATTTTATATGGTATTACTTGGGCAATTAGCGTGTTTTTTTTTTCTCCTTTTAGACTGATTGAGTTCCTAAGTTTCATTCATTTTTGACTTGGTTCATGAATAAAGAAGTCAAAATCAGATAAGCAAGACCAATAAGAGTGAATGCTCTTTAGAAGAATGAATAAAGGGTTATTATCTTCTCGATCATCTTTTGTTACCTTTGAAAGAAAATATTAAGAAGATAACTTAAGAGCTTGAAAATGTTACGTAGAACAGATTGTGACAGTTGAAAGGACTATCCAAGTAATTAAAAAACACTAACATATTAGTACATATAGAGTTAAATTAATGGCTTCAATAGACTAGAAAATGTTCTTCTCCCATTGGGGACCATTCTACAAAACATAACAACTTGCCAAATGACTATCAAGCAATTTTCATGTTCCATCATTACTTTTGATCAAATTCAACCAATATGTCAAACATTACATCAAAATTCAACCAATAATAAAGTGATACATTTAAACTTTCCCATAATCACTGCAATGCATAATTTTCTTAATGTCTTCAATTTTCAAAACTTCCATCTCTCTTATTGCATCTGCCATGAACGATATACATTGTTCAATAACATAATAACATGTAAAATATAAAATATTTGGTTTTGAGTATAAATCTGAGTTATGACACTGTATTGTGTTCGTATTATATAACCTCGTTGCAAGTTAGTTGCATCAGGAATCAAGTATTCATCCATTCCACCTCTTTTTGTTGTTTAACATGGTCGTGTTTGAAGAAATAATTGCAAAAATGCATACTTTATATCAACTGCTATCAAATTTCATCGTTGGATACAAATTCCTTCATAAATGAATAAGCGACTATTACAAATAAGTAATTGAGTATATGTAACATTTTTATCATATTCCCACACCCTATTTCTATTAAGAAAAATGTTAGATGGTATAGTATTTTCATGCACTCCCTTTAAATTAGACGGAAGCTACACCGACTCCACCACCTGAGGCTTAAGGTGTTAATGGTGTTTGTAGGCCTAACACCAAACTAAACGCGTCCATTAAGGAAATGCATTCATTTCTTTGTACTCATAGTCTTCCCACAACCACGTTAATCACATTACACCTGCAGTCTCCAACCTTTACACATTTTCCTCACCTTCAACTCAACCTCTCCCCACTTTCAATTTTCCCAACTCTATATAAGCTTTTATACTAGGTGATTTGTGAATAGGAATAAAATATTTTATAAATAATAATGAAATAATTTGAAAATATTTAAAAATAATTATATCTCCAAACATGCCTTTAAAAGCCACCGTGTGGAAGCAGCAACAAAGAAATATTGACCCAGCCCACACGCCCATGGTGGCGGCTACTCTTTAATTGGTTGGAACTTGGGGGGTTCCCACCTTTGCAATAGCTGAAAGACCAAACTTAATTAGTCAGGAGTCTTTGAAATTAATTAGGCATGTTGTGTGGTGCGGTCAAAGCTCACCTCTTTTGCCTATGCACGTACGTACCGTCCATACCGGCATCGATCGTGGACTGCTTCCCACTCGCATCCAACTTCTTCATTTTCATTTATAATCAGTTATATTGGGTCCTACCAGAAAGAAACCAAGTTTGACTAGCAATATTGAGTCTTAATATTGCGAGAAAAAAAATAAAATCTTGATATTATTTTATTTAATATATGAAAAATATTAATTGGATTTAAGAAAAAATTACACAAAAAAACTTACTTATGCACTTATTGATATATTTTAAAATTTAATAAAATATTTTACATATATACTTTGATTAATAAACTAACATCATTTTATTTATTTATTTAAAAAAATATTTGCGATTGTATAATGATTTCAATTAACGAAAAAGCATAATGATAAAGATCGTGGCTCATGGGTCAAGCACGTCATCCAATTTAGATAAATATATATATATTTTTAATTTTTCTTTTTATAAATATGGAAGTTGAATTACATTTATTTTCTTTTTAATATTTCTAAGCAAATTCAGTCTTTAAAGTTAAAAAGAGTGACAAATCAAGTTGGAGATAAATAAAGAGATTAGGATGTCAGTCCAAAGAAGATGAGCCATTTATATTTGTTGGTACCATTACTGCTAGGCCGGCTTTGTTGGTACCTTCCTTCCTTCACATATATTTTCAATAATATCCTCTATATTTCATTCCATAATACCATAATTTCCATATTTAAATACGTCACTTGATTGGTATGGTTTTAGTGCTTTTT
Organism: Pterocarya stenoptera; assembly: GCA_003123785.1. NCBI lineage: Eukaryota > Viridiplantae > Streptophyta > Magnoliopsida > Fagales > Juglandaceae > Pterocarya > Pterocarya stenoptera. Next base: position 186,869 of record QEOT01005594.1, on the reverse strand, counting down.
TAACCATTCCTTTTTTAATTCTGATTTAAATGAGACGGATTCATAAAATTTAAGATTTAATTAATTAATTATTTTTTTGTCTTAGGCCTTTCATTATCTCCCTTCTCTCTCTCTCTTTCTTGTGGAAAAAAACCAATTAAATCCTAGTTTTTTTTTTTTTTAAGAAAAAAAAGTTAAGGATATGTACAAGATTATCTTATAAATGATAATTATAATTTTATTTATTTATTTTTTAATTTTGGCGATAAAATCAGGGGTAGATTTAAAAAAAAAAAAAAAAAAGATTGTACAGTGGTATATTTTTCATCGAAGATTCGAAGTGTCCCAACACATTTCTCTTTCAATATGTGATAAATTCCAAACCAAAAATAAGGAGGCCTGAAACAACTCTACCAACCAAAACGCCTCGGCCATATAGAATTCTCCAAAACCTCTCTCCTCTTTCTCTTTCCTCTGTTTCCTTCCTCCCGCTCTTAAATATCACAGGGATCTCATTCTGCCCATAGCTAGTCATTCGCTTTCTTTCTTTTCAATCTTTTGGCCGGTGAATTTCTCGTTTATTCGTTAACCTTTTTTCCACCGTTTTTTCTCTTCATACGTTTAACAAAGTACAGGCGATCACGAAGTTGGTGATTTCGATTACACATTAAGTGATTTTCTCGTGAGCCTCGGCTGTACAGACCGCTTCTCTTAAGCGGATCATTCTTCGGTTAATAGGGTTGTGCTCCAGGTTCGCTTTTATTTGCCTTGTATATATTTTTGCTTGTAAATTTTCTTTTCGGCTTGGTTACTCAGTTTTAATATAGTTTAATGTTCTGGGAATTTGCTTCAATCGTTTGATACCCGGTAAAACAGCCCAGAAAGAAAAAAACACCTCCACTTAGCTGAAGCAAATTCGATTCCGACTCTTAAGCTTTGATTTTGGTTCCAAGTTTACACTTTGTCTTTTGGTTTAATAATTTCCGTGGGTTTTCTCTGTATTCTAAGGGAGGCTGTCAGTAAGTGTTCTTTAAATTATGACGGAACTGACTATATATTGAAAGTTTTTATTTTGACTGCCTGGGATTTGAGATTTTATTAATTGGTTTTAAATTTAATGTCGTAATTTGCCTCGTGTGATCGGTCTCTATTTCTTGAGTTGCTGTCCTGCTCCATTGAACAAACAATGTTAGATAAACGTGAAGCTAATAATAGTATATTCATTCCCGAATACTTTTGGAATTATTTGCTTTTAATTCCTGAGCTAACTTTGTGCAGAAGTTTGTTGGGGAAACCCAGCGTCTCCTGCTGTCTTTCTTTTTTATTAAGGCTGTGTTTGTGTCGGCTGAACGTATTTTCTGGGAAAACATATTCATCTCTTGAACTGTTTAAGAAGGGGAACAAGAGAGGTCAACGGCAAAGGACTAATGGGTCAGTGGGGAAATCATGTGTCTTCCACCCTTTTGTTTCACGCATTCTTCTTCACCTAAGCAAAAGAGAATAGACAGAGAGAGTTTTTTGTTGAAAGAATTTTATTACTGCAAATAATCTTGAAAGATTTGATGTTTTCTCACCTTTCATGGTCTCTCAATTCATTCAATTTGCATTTACAGCGAATCGTCTGCTGAATAAACTTTATTATTGCGAATAATTTTTAAATTTTTAGATTTATTTTTTAATTTTCTTGAATGTGGCTCTCTCTCTCTCTCTCTCTCATATATTCTTAAATGCTACATAAATCATGCTTACTTGAAATTTTATTGTAGCTGTTAGTTTGTTCTCTCTCTCATAGAATGCTAATCTTGATTCATTTAGCGGAGCATTTAAACTTATGGTTCTAAAATGTTATTCCTCCAGGCATTGGTCTTCTTCCATGAGGGTCTCTGGTACTTTCATGGAGGATTGGCATCTCTAAACTTGTTAGATAATACATATCAGCTCCCACTTTCTACATTGAAGCCTATTTTTGGTGAATATACAGCCAGAAGATTGTAAATATATAATATGGGAATCCTTACCCGCAGGTTCAGTAATTCTGATGTTATATATTGGCAGAAAGAGATTTTTGCAAAATCTTGCTGTGGCAGTTCCATGTTTTATAGCAAATTTAACTTTTGATCTTCTTGGCTGCAGTGCTGTTAGCAGAAAACCAAATGAGACCATGAGGCTTATTGTTACTACATTTGTTGGAGTGGTTTTTGGCTTTTTTATAGGAGTATCATTTCCAACGTTGTCATTAACTAAGGTACACATACTTTCAATTCTTTTTCTTCTTTTCTCTGTGGTACGCATGGTATTGCTTCTTTGGATTTTTTTTTTTTTTTNTCTTTGAAGAACTTTAAAAGTTGCCTGTTGGCCGTGAACATAATGACACCTTTCTAACCCTACTGCTGAGAGGAGTATACTATCTTCATTTTATTCGAAGCAAATATGCCTATCTTTTCTTCTCTGTGGATATCGTTTTACTATTTATTAGAGTAATGAAGAAGGTGACATTAATGATCTAGGTGCAGGCAATTAAGTGAAGATAATGGGCATTATAAGATGGTGAAGATAGGGGGATATTTGTGTTATTATGTGTGCTCATATTGACGAGGGAGCACATACAAGCATCTTCTGCTTAAAGTAAATGTTGTATGGAAGTTAGGCCTTCATACTTATTCCCTGCTTCACTTGTGATTCTGTTGCAGATATGGGTTCCATCTAATCCTAGAGGTGCAGAAAGACTACCTCCAGGTATTGTTGAAGCTGAGTCAGACTTCTACCCACGAAGATTGTGGGGTAAACCCAGTGAGGTGTGTATCCTTCTGCAACTAAGTGTGGCATGTGGTCTTAACATTTCTAGAGTTTCTGCAAGTTTTTTTTTTTCATTTTTTCTGATGTATATGGATGTAACAAACCCAATACTATAGATCGGGAATTATGATCTATGGAAACTAAAGTGAGGCCTCCAAACAACTTAGACAATTAAACAAAGTTTTTCCATAGATCATAATTCCTGAGCTTCCACTCTCATTTAAGTAATAACTAACTAAGAACTCCACTCCCTACAATTATGGGCCTAGTTCTCTTAATTCAAATTGGTAACTAATCCAGCCCTTGAAAAGCGTTCCCCAAGCCTGGAATAATTCAACCCGAGTACTGGTTTCTGTCTACATTCTTCCCAGATTTCTGAATGTTGGATTTCTTCTTTTCAGTGGACAGCCCACGTCGTTTTACCAGCTGCCTTCCATTTTCCTGCCCTTTTCCTCTTTTCTTCCCCATCTTCTACTCGAGCTCACCTTCTTCCCTTTTTTTCTCTATCACCGTCCTTTGATGTCCCCTAGCAACACTCATTGCCCAAGACACCGTGAGCCTGCCACAATGGATAATGATTCAGCTTAAGAATTTCAGATTGTCATTAGTTAGAAGTAAATTCTTTAGTGCTGACCGATTATATATGGAATTGTTGAAAACATTTCATTTTGTTGTTGTTCTTCTTCTAAAGCAATTGCTAATTTTGTGAATTTGGATAATGAAGTAGAGAAGTTGTTTGGCATGCAAGAGAGTGATATTAATGATTCTTGGACTAGGGTGATTAGAAACAAGCTAGGGTTTCCTTCTACAAAGGTTGTAATGCATACATACATCCATATAGACGCACATATTAATGAACTGAATGGTAATGTCTCAAAACTGAATACACATTTATTTAAGTCCAGTATCTAGTCTATGAGTTGACCATATTCCTTTTGATCAAACTGAACAATGGAATTTTAAATAACCTTTTGATATAAACCATGATGTTTGATCAAGTTGGCATTTGCAGGACTTAACCAGCAAACCACGATACCTTGTAACCTTCACTGTAGGTTATGAACAGAGGAAGAATATTGATGCGGCGGTGAAAAAGGTCTCTCTCTCTTTCTCTCTCTCTCTCTGTGTGAGATTTTCTTTGCTTCTTTCTAATATGTGCGACTAAATATATTGTCCTCACAGTTTTCAGAGAACTTTACAATCCTTCTATTTCATTACGATGGCCGAACAACCGAATGGGATGAATTTGAGTGGTCAAAGCGTGCTATTCATGTGAGCATTCATAAACAAACTAAATGGTAAGGAACTATTATCAATTGTATGCAGTATTTATGTGATACATTTTCATCCTGCTTTCCTGGTAATCTTACACATACTTATAGGTGGTTCCTTCAAATTATGCTTATAAGTTTTACCTCGGGAAAATTTTTGCAAGGTGGTACGCTAAACGCTTTCTGCATCCTGACATTGTGGCTCCATACGACTACATATTTATTTGGGATGAAGACCTGGGAGTGGAGCATTTTAATGCAGAAGAGTGAGTGTTCTGGTTGACATAGCTGTTTCATTATAAGAGTGTTTTTTCAGCCTACTCAACAGTTTTTGTCTTTCTTATTTTTAGATACATAAAACTAGTGAGGAAGCATGGCTTGGAGATTTCACAGCCTGGTTTGGACCCTAACAGAGGATTAACATGGAAAATGACAAAGAGAAGAGGTGACCGTGAAGTTCACAAGTAAGCATATTAGGCCCATGTGTCAAAATTTTTATACTTCTTAACACTCTTATGGGAAATAATATTTATATTGTTATTTCTACCAGACAAACAGATGAGAAACCTGGCTGGTGCACTGACCCACTTATGCCTCCCTGTGCTGCGTATGAACTCATTTAAGTCGTGTAATTTGCTATGGTTCTTGGCCCTGCTCAATTTGATGGTGGAATTTAACAAAAACCTCCCTGTTTGTCTTTCAATAAATGCCAGGTTTGTTGAAATCATGGCTCCAGTGTTTTCGCGAGATGCATGGCGCTGTGTGTGGCATATGATTCAGGTATCCAATGTTATTCTACTTTTGTTCTTTTCAGAAATTGTTGGTCCTTGATTGTTTTCTATGGCCTATTAATGCTATATTAAAGTTAGAGTTGCTTTGGGAATTGCAGAATGACTTGGTCCATGGGTGGGGTCTTGACTTTGCTCTTAGAAAATGTGTAGATGTGAGTTGCTTGCCTCCATTCTTTTGCTTCACCCCCCATTTTACTCTTTAATAATTAACGATGCACAGATGCAATACTTTATTATAATATATTTTTCTTGAAAATAGCCTGCCCATGAGAAGATTGGAGTTGTAGATTCACAATGGATTGTTCATCAAGCTGTTCCCTCACTTGGTAACCAGGTAAAAGGAAAATCATTGGCTACTGTTTATATTCTCAATTATTATAAAGAAATTAAGAATTCTAAATGAGAAACTACTTTTGTCATTTCGTTTTCCTTTTGGTAGGGAGAAGCACAGAATGGGAAGGCGTCATGGCAAGGGGTATGTAGAGCCTTTTCTCACTCACAGAGGCGTGCATCTTTCTGCTTGATATCTCATTGACTTGTATATGAAATGGTGCTGATATGTGTTTAAATTTACTGGTGCCAGGTAAGGGAGAGGTGTAGGAAGGAGTGGACAATGTTCCAAAGTCGGATGACAAAAGCGGAACATACATATTTTAAGGACATGGGAATTGACCCTTCCAATTCGACAGTTCATTAGGGGACAGCTACCAGCACCACCTGCCATGAGGTTACTAATTGCATTGCTTTGTAAAATGCATTATCATAGATTGAAACCATTATTTATTTTTACACATAGTTAAGCACAATCGTGGAAAGCCATACAAAAGTTTAGTGCTGACTAGAGTTAGTATGGAGGGCATCTCTCTCTCTCTCTCTCTCTCTCTCTCTCTCTCTCTCTCTCTCTCCCTCTCCTTAAATCTAAGTAAAGATAATATGGAGGGCATCTAGGATTGTATGCAACTATATTACTTAAATAATGCAAGATGAAATATTTTTTGATTGATTTTCAATAAATAACTAGGAATATTTCTACAAAGAACAAGGTGTTTGGGAATGGGGTGTGTTGTGTCCCTGAAGATAAGGCAGGCTTGTGGACGGACATAAGACATTCATCCTTTCACTTCACGTGGCCCTGAGGCCATTAAATAGGACCAGGGTTTGTCGCTTAGGGCCATTAAATGCTCCTTGCTACCAACCTCTCTCAGTGTGGATTTGAATTCGAGAAACTGCAAGTGGATTATAAATGAAATGCGACTAATCAACCTATATTTTTGTCATGAACCAAGACAACGAGAACCAGGCCATAGATTAGTCTATAGTCATGGAAGGCTACTCTTTAGATGTGATGATGGCCATTCAAAGTCTGCATCTTTGAATGGATTAGAATATAGGACAAAAGGTAACACTTGAACACTACAAGGTAGAAAATCGTTAGAAGCCATGAAGACCATGTATAAAAAGTGTCAACTAGACTGAGATTCTTGGTTTTCCTGTTTATTGGTTTGAGCAAGCTAATTGTAGTTAACTTTATTTATTTTTTTAACATAAATGCTAGTTTATTTTTAACATAACTTTATTTATTTATTTATAAAGTTACCATACATACTAGTTTTTTACTCTAAAAGGTTTTAGACTATTACAAGTATTTCTAACCTTCCAAGCTCAAAACCAACTGGGCTCCGAGCTTGCTAAAATTGGCAAAAGGAGGAGAGGTTTCTCGCTTCTACTTCTTGGGAACAACTTGCCACCTCACATCAAACTAGGAATCGAGAAAGCGGTTTATTTAAAAATAAAATTGTCTCAATTTCACTTGAAATTGATAGTATTTGCTAAGTTAAAAATATAAATAATCATTCTTTTATTCTAAATTTTGTCATCTCAATCATATTTTCTGTGACACGTTGTAAAGAAAAGTGATACAAGCACTAAGAGATTTCATAAAAGTAACGTAAATTGACGTAATTTTATGTAATTTGTTATATCTATTTTATAATAAAATTAATTTTATAATTTTATCTACCATATAAAACTATATTAATTTGTAAATTTATTTTTGTAAAACCCTTGTATGACTAAAATATTTCTTCATTATAAATACTAATTTACTTTATAAACAATGCTACGTATAGTTTCCATTTGTGGACTACAATGTAAGTCTAGACAATTTTATGTTTAAAATTTGTTAAAATTATAAAAATATTTCTCTAAAATGATGCTTTTTCTAGTTTAATAAAGGGCTTACACATACAGTCCCCAAGTGGAGACTGTAAATAAAATTTCTCTTTATTAAATAGGTGTTAATCAAGTGGTTGATAGAAGCAATCAATTAAGAGTATTAGTAGTGGCCTAACTAAAGTTTGGCCAAAATTTAACTAGAAAATTCACTTTTATAAATTTAACTAGTCACTTTTTAATAACACCAAATAATAAACTCTCTAATTCTATCATTATTCTATTAAAATATTGATTTAGACATTTTTATTTATTTTAAAAGCACAACTATAGAGTAAGTCTCAATCGTAAAAATTATACAAAAAGATGAGAAAGAACTACAAGCACAAATAGAGTCTGAGTTATAGATATTCAACCAAAAATACTGATGCTTTCTTTTCGGCCGAATATGATTCTCTCCTAAGCCCGCAAAAATCACGTTGTGCTTTTCTTTAATAATATTCTCACGTTTATTCAAAAAAAAAAAAAAGAGTTTTTTGTTTTAAGTATGAGTTAATAGTATTTGGCCAACACGTGGGAAAGAAGAATTTCTTATGCCAAAATAATATTTGGCCAGCAAGTTGGGTTGGCCAAATTTAACTAGTAAAAATGATCAAAATTAAGAATATTGTAGATTTATTGAGTCTATTGCAGTGAGTATTTATGCAACCTAGTTAAACTTTGGCTAAAATATAATTTTGTTGAGTCCACTACTAGTGCTCTAAAATATATCATATCAACCAACTTGTGTAAATGAAGATGAAAAGATATAACAGAAGAGCATTATTAGTGGCCTAGCCAAAGTTAGATTTTGGCCAAACTATAGCTCAGTCGCTTAAAAACCTCCTACACCAGACTCAACAAATGTACAGTAAATTTAGTCTTCACTGGCCAAATTTGACCAACCCAAACGGCTGGCTAAATAATTTTCCTCGCATGAAAAGTTGCTAATAATAATGAATCATGATGCAGAACCTTGCTAGTTATCTCAAAAACGAGACTGCGTGTTTTTCCAAAATGGGGTCCATTAATTATCTTAAATTACTTCCGATGTATTGCAAATATAATGTTGGCAAATTAACTTGTTTATTATACACGTTAATGTAAAAATAATATGTCCAAATTGAGTTGTAAATATGTTGGGTAGAGTTTAGGTTGCAATTGAAACAAAAAATGTAAAGATTACAAATTCGCAATACTTAATGAGATCGACGTAGTCAGTGTAAATCCACCACAATTTTTTTTATCCCCATATCGATTTGAAGAGTTGGTAGACTACCTTCAACCTATGAATACACATTGAAAAGAAATTAAGTCAATTATTCGTAAGATTTTTAAAGAAGAGTCTATTGAATCATTTGAGGATGATATATGAGGAGAATAATTGATGAGATTGACATTATGCTATATTGATAATGTTCTTATTTTTGTTTATCTACCTGTTTTCTGTATGTTAATGTGTTTATTGATGATTTCAGAACAACATGTAAAGTTTCTTGAGGGTATTTTGGTGTGTCTATACATTTAACATGTTTAGTTATATTTTGGTGGTTTGTTAAATTAGACTAAATTACTTGTATTACTTAGAAGTTTTGTCACAAAATTGCTAGATGGGGAGATTTTTAATCTAAAAATACCTTGTTGGCATGCTCTTATGGTAAAACTTAGTCCAATTGAGTTGTGTATGTGTTAGGTGGAGTCTAGGTTGCAATTAAATCCTCATAATTTCTTGAAGTAATCTTGGTGGCACTGGAAAGATAACTCAACTGTCTACAAATTTAAGTTTCACAAGGAGTTTCAAATTCCAACATTTATTAGGTCAAAACAGTTCAAAAATCTCACAATCGAAAAATTGAACAGAAAGTTTTCTTGACAGTTGGCTCGAGCGAAAATCCCAAAAAACACATCATTGCTTAGGTTTGGACTCTTTTAAGTGATCTACACAAACTGTAAGTATATATAGATTAGTATGCATGACTTCCACAATGTGGAGAGAAACCAAAGCTGCCATATTCATTGTATTTCATAGATAAAACTCTAAACGGAATCCATTGAGAATTCAAGACCAATTCTTTCTTGATAAACAGATCTCCATCACTTTTTGCTCGTGTTCGAGTGTTCTTGAGTGCATTGGTGTGTACATGTCCGTTGACTAGAAGAATTTTTGACATACCTTGGTGCAAAAACCGAGTTGGTGCTTGTAGTGAAACTACATACAGGCTAGTGGTATGGAGTTACCATGGTGCAAATCTCGGGTGAGAGACTCGTGTTTTTTATTGATTGATTGAAAATGTAAATGGTCCAATAAAATTTGAGAAACAGCTATTCACTTTCATGTATGTATATTTGGGGTCAACCACTGATTTTTCAATATATATATATAATATCGAATTAACTCAATGATGTAATCATTCTTAAAATTAAAGGAACAGTGAATAATCTGAATATTTAAAATGGTATAAAATTCTAATAATAATTGTTATTTTCTAATCAAACAACACATAAGTAAGTTAAAAATTATTTAGAAGAAAATATATCAAAAGTTTATAAATGAAATAATGAACTCCAACCAATTTTTTAAATTCCGTTCCAATGATCATTCTAGTTTAAACACTGAAATAGAATAATTTGGTATTGATGCGTTCCGGTGTGCGTATATATGAAACAATTGACTATTTATAAAATGATTAAACATTAATGAAAACATTAAAAAAATAGAGATATTAGTGTCAAAATATAATATTTAAAAAAAAATTACAAACTTGAGTTGAGACACAAAAAATAAAAGAAAAAAATAAAAGAGCAGAGAAGTTATTAAAAATAATAATATATAAAAAAGAGATAGAATAAGGGTACATATTTTAAGTTACAAAAAAATTACAATTATATAGATAATTTTTAAATTTTAGAATTAATTAAATACTATCTAGATTTAAAATTTATAAAAATGTCATTCAAGTACTAAAAAAGATTACAAAATTATCAACAAAACAGATCGAAATGAAATAGGATCCAAAAATGGCCGGAATTGATCGTAATAATTGAAATAAAATGAAATTTGGAATGAGAAGATATGGTAACGGATACTACACCGAAACAAAAAATTCCAACCAAAATGACAGGAACTAAACGAAATTGAAAAGGACTTCAACTCCATCTGTGCTTCAAAGAAATTAAACTCAATTAATTCGCTATAACAAAAATAAATAAATAAATAAACCAAACAAATCTGAAGCTTCAAATTTGTAAGAAATATCAGTGTAAAAAAAATCAGTTTGTAACAAATTTCAAATTTATCATTCTGATTCTAAGATTTAGATTTTTTTCACGGAAATCTGATATGACATGCCATGTGAAAAAGAAAATTAAAATTTAAAACCCGAAAAATTATATAAAATGAAAAAGAATAAAAATACATAAAGAAAGAAAGAATCTCAGCTTGACTATGAATATCGATCACAAAGATTGCAAAAGGAATTGCCCCAACTATTACTCAAAACTTCTAAAAAAAATCATACACATATAATAACAGATATTTTCATTTTTAAAATATGTAAAATATACCTACTCTTTTTATAAAAATTAGGTAAATTTATAATTTATATAAAAAATTATTTTATAATAATAATTTTTTTAAGATAGAATGCTCAAACTCTAAAATTGAATCAGTAACGCTGATAATAATAAGATAAATAAATTTTTATAAGTTAATATTCATCATCTTACACTTCATAAAAAAAAATTATAAATATGAGATATAAAAATAGATAAAGATTCCATATCATTTCTCTAATAATAATAATAATAATAATAATAATAATAGAAAAAAGAAAAATGACGCTTAGTCGCTTACGCGGCCTCCGGAAATCAAGAAACTTCCAAGTTCCAACCTCGCGCACAATTGCCACCTGCCAAAAGGTTCAGTGTCACCACCTACTTCAACTGCCAATAGGCACCATCCACCCAAAAATTTCCGCGGGCACGTGGCAACCCCAAATTCACCGGTCCCTTTTGCTCCACTGAAAATGCCAGCGCAACAAATTATGCTCACTCGTCCTGATCAAATCGTCCTTCATCACTATCGTTCACACAGACCCTACACGTGTTGCCACGTGTAAGTAATGATCCCACCATGGTTGGCTCTCTCTAACCAGGGTTAAGACGTTACTAGTTAGAATTATGCTTGCATGAATATATTTATTTATTGATTATTACTATATTGGTAAAGAAATTATATAAAATAATATGTTACGTAACTTTATCTAATTTGTTAAATTTATTTTATAATAAAAATAATTTTATTATTTGATAAATTATATTAAATTATATTAATTTATGAAATAATTTTTATATAATTTTTATATACTTATATTTTTAATCATTTTATCAGTTTTTTTTTTAATTTTAAATTTTAAATTTCATAATTTTTAATCTATCAAAATTCTGTTAAGTAATTTTAATATTTTCCTTTCTGTATATAAAGAATTGGCCTTTATTTATTTATTTATTTATGTGCAAGCCGGGAGTGTCGGGCATATTTCCTCTGTTTTTGCTCACTCTTTTAGGAGCCGTGGTCTATTTGTGCTAGATTTTTGCAGTTCCAAGGGCTTTCCTTAATTCTTGAATTTGTGAGTGGTGTTTGGAAGGAAATTAAGAAGATGGGGCTGTCAAACTTCCCGAGTGCAGCCGACGGAGTACTTCCTGTGCTGGTAATGAACACAGTTCTTTCGGTGACCCTTTTGAAGAACATGGTGAGATCTATGCTCCAAGTTGTCGGTGCTTCGGGGAATCCACCAAATGTAGAAGAAGACGACCCAGATGGCTGCCCGGAGACCGACAATAGTGCAAGGGAGAGAAGAATTTCAATAACAAGGTTCAAGTCTCTGCGCCACTGCAAGAGCAGTGGCAGCAGGCCGTGGTTTCCATTAATGGAGTGTTGTGTGTGTCTGTGTAGGTTTGAGTCAGAACAGGAGGTGAGTGAGTTGTCTTGCAAGCATTTCTTTCACAAAGGTTGTTTAGAGAAGTGGTTTGATAACTACAACCATAATACCTGCCCTCTTTGTCGCTCTATGGACTAGATTTATATAATGTTTTAGTGGTCTGTTGGAGGTTTGTTTTGTAGAAAATACACGTCCTTGTACTTTTCTCTGTTGCCTTTTTTTCTCCTGTTTTTTTACCTTCGTGTTCTGTTCTATTTTTTTTCTTCTTTCAAATAAATAATAGACACAGCTCTGTGACAATCTTGTCTTGCTTTCTGTATGGTGAGGGTTTAGAAGTACCCAGAAGATATAGAAATAAAGAATGATAGGGATGAACAATATTGTTCACGTCTCTCTATTTTTTTTTTAATGTTTATGCTAATTTCAATTTGGGAACATATAATATATAGGATTTCTTTAGTTCTTTGAGACTTTATTTGGTTCTTTTTTGCCTCTTTTTTTTTTTAACATTAGATAATTAGATGAAATGTTGTTCGATAATAATGAGGAAGTGCATGCGTCCAGAGGAGTAATTGTAATTGGATGAAATAACATAAAATATCATTATCAAAAAAGTATTGAGATTCTAGTTTTTTATTATTATTTCGTGACTCTTCAATTCATCGAGTAGTTGAAGGCAAAACGTGCCAGAAGCCATTAGTGAATGAAGTTTCCATCACAAAAGATTCGAGTCATGGTTAGAAATTAATGGTAGCACCGGGCATCTATATTTTTCAGAATAGTTACCTTAATTTCATCACTTAATTATATAATTTATTTAATTAAAATAATACATGCAATTTAAAAAAACTCTTATAATGGAGCTACCTACTTATAGAGTACTTACCTTTAGAGGTGGTAGATCTCATAAAAATATTCACATCCAAAGGGGGATTAACTCAAGTTTTTATAATTGTTCTATGAGTTGATTTAGGCATTTAGCGTACAAATCTTCTCGATGCGTGAGTGTGCCAGGTAGGCTCATAACCCAAAATGCTACATCCTAGATGTTGTTTCAAAGAGAACAAATCTTTGATAGAGTTTTCAAGAAACTAAAAAAATCATCACTCTGGTAACTTACCAAGCCTTTACTGTCCCTTAACTCAAGATATAACACCTAGAGTAATGCCAGTATTACCGCTTGGCATCTAAAAATGGAAAGGACGAGGGGCATGCCCACTAAAGGTGCCCCTCCCCTTTATTACATCTTCTACTTGTATATAGTGGGCATGTATCTCAATGTGTTTTCTATTTTGTTCATATAGGTAAATAGGTTGTGTACCACCGAGTATATTTGGAAAAAAAAAGAAAAAAAAAAAGTGGGAATACTATATCACATCTCTTAGCGAAGACCAATATAGCGACATTCCTAAAGTGTCTCGTATGCCCTAGATTCATTCAATTGCATATAATCAAACATATTTGATTCTTCTCGAGTTGCAAAATAAACTCAGAACTATGCTTGATTACTTTTAAATCGTCATGATGTGTTTACAAATTTTGTCACTACTACATTGTAGTGCCAAAGTTTGACTTCAACAAACACAATTGAGGATGCGTTGTCGAATAACCTTCCATTTGCCCTTATGTCACTTAACTTTAATCTAATCGCTTTCTCAACAATACCTCTTTAGACCATATCAATTATGGCTATAAACAATATATTGGAGTAGCAAACATTAAAACCTCCATCTTATTATAATCAAAGGCCAAGAATGGCACTCAAAAGTAAGAACATGACTAACATAGTGAGAAATAGAGAACCATTCACTCACTTTCACACCTGGTCAAACAAGCATATATGGTATAAAATGCATGTTTTGGTAGATTTCTCTTTCTCAAAGAGCACATGTCTATATCAAATACCATACAAATATTAGTCTAGACGCATTCCACATCTAACTTGAGTCTCTTTATTTTCTCGCTTCCAAAGCGCTAAAGGTCTTACATCTGACTAATTACAGGTTACATGGATTGTGGACTGTCTATGAATGATCCTCTTAAATATAACAGATCTTATTTTAGATCCCACTAAGGTGACTTATCTTTAATGTCATGCAATTGTTTCATTTTTAGACAAGTCCCAAGGGACATAATGTCTCATCTTTAAACTATGTCTCTTTGTGGCGGCAAAGGTGATTGTTTGTATGAGTGAGCTGATTTAAGTCTACTGACATATATTGTGTGTGTACAAATCATGCCATATGATAAGGACAAATTGAGAAAATATCATATTGCATTAATATCTTAAATGAGATTTTATATTATTTTGTCAACTGAATAAAGTTATAGGCCAAAATAAATAAATAGCGTAACAAACTTGGTGATAAAATAATTTCATAAATCGCATGTCATCAATAAAATAACTCACATGAAGTTTTATATCAAATAATTAATCTTACTAAATATAAGGAATACACAAAGAAGAAAAAAAGTAACATATGAGAATAAACAACCATGCCAAAAAAAAAAATCGGTCTTTTTAGAATAAGTAATAGAACAGGCCCACTTATCACCAAGGAAGGCAATAGCCTAGTGGTGTGCCTTCCTCGTGCGTGCCTCTAGGTGTTGGGTTCAAAATCCATTTGAGGCCCTTCTTTTATCCATCTTGTTTTTAAAACAACTAAGCCTCACAAGTTGGGCTAGAAATGGGTCCAAGCCCAGACAGGTCTAGTATGAGTTAAAAGGACTTCTCATTTTGGGTCTAGATCCTTTTACATAAATAAATATATATATATATATGAATCGGTCTTTATTATAGATGTGGAGTGTAGGTGAATAGTAAGAGGTATGAGTCCAAGCCCAAACAATGAGTCTTATGGGTTGGGCAAATAAAAAAGGTCCAATATGAGTTAAAAGGACTTCTCATTTTGGGTCTAGATCCTTTTATATATATATATATATGAGTCGGTTTTTATGATGGGTGTAGAGTGTGGATGAATAGTAGAAGGTTATAAAGATTTTTTATTTATTAAAACCGACTGATGACCTGTCATAATGGCGCCCTCTCCTTTATTACAAGAGGCATTTAAGAATATGAGCGCATGCCAAATATTATTCGGCCAGCAAACTTCTCAAATCTCAAGTGGATCAGCCATGGTTGAAAGGCCGGCATACTTTGGGGCAAAAAGATGAAGTTTGAAAGCAATCTAGACATTCGAAGAAACCCTATGAATTTTAGGTTCCGTTTAGATTTAGAATTGATCTCAACTCATCTTATCTAATTTAATTATTACAATTTTTTTAAATTTTTACACAAAATATAATAAACAATTCAATTTTTTTAAATATCAAAATAATAATAATATTAAAAAATAATATTCTAATAATATTTTATTCAACTTTTAACTTATTATCTAAATAACACTTTAATTTATTAACAGTAACTTAAAAGCATGGATTTGCGTCTCTACGTGCTCCAATGGAAATAATATAGATTATAACATAAATTCTAAAATATGTGTGGAGGTAATTTTGGATCCTATGGTGTTAGAGAAATTGGGG